>CM074297.1:11769576-11884576 GCA_037194245.1 Opsariichthys bidens
TATCCCAATGGAGGTGCAACCTCATTTACTTTTTGCTGTATATAAAACAGATGCTCATTTGAAATCACATCACTTAACTGACATTCCACCACATGACTGCAGTGATTATAATGTGCTATGTGACAAATTTTCCATAGTTTTCATAGTTGTTTCATTTCATCCCACAGCCAAACCTCTTCCTCCAACTCCAGATCCATTGGTTTGTCATTCAATCTCTGTTCTCTGTTTCTGATTTTCATGCGTATGTATGGCATATTTTAGACTTAATTGTTTCACAGACAAGATTTAAAGCTATTCCTAGACTAAAATGCATATTTGCGCTGTCTTAACTGAAAGTGTCTGAAAACATGTCAGTGCCATTGTTTTGTCTTAAAGAAAAGCTACTTTAACTGTCCTAATTTAACTAAGGCCTAATCCTGGCTTAATCTAAGCCCTGTCTGTGAAACCAGGCCAATATGTTTTATTTATCTTTAGGTTTAAATGTTTGCGATTCTTAAAATTTCTGTTATTTTTGCAGTGCAAATGCTTCAGGACAGTGTTTGGATGAGATGATATAAATTGAGCTGTATTTATCTTCCCAGAGACGATCTTCAGATCCAGAGGACAGGATTGTTGTGGCTTTGAGGAATTTCAACCCTGTAGAAGATACAGACTTGCCTCTACATAAAGATGAAGAGTATTTTATCGTAGACTGCTCTGAACCGAACTGGTGGACCGTGAGGGACAAAGATGGGTAAATATCTAAAACAATTTTTGCAGTCTCATAAGTTAGACTTGGCATAATGCCTTGTAAAAGAATCCCTCCACTGTCAAGTCAGGTGTTTGAGACATTATAAAAACAGTTGGAATTAAAAGTTTTTCACTCTGCCAAATGAGGTCATTAAACAAAATGCCACACCCTTTGCTGTCACTACCATGAATATAAGGCACAACAACTCGATAGATAGATAGATTAAAATAATTTCAAGAGTGTATTATTGCACAATTTACATTATTTACAATGTATTATATAAATGGTAGAATTAAATATTATTATTTACATGATACCAGCAGTTAACTAATTTGAGCAAGTTTATTTAGAATTTAACTAACTCCCAAGACTGTAACAATGATATATAAAGAATGTTGCATGTTTCGGTTCTGGGGTGTTGTAAGCGACAAGACCCAAGCGCAATTCTGCATTTGAAAAGGAACAAGGAACCTTGATATTTAGCATGAAACAATGGCAATGAGTCCTCGCAGGAAAATTGTGTAATTTTTTTATCGCAATACCTCATTATGTTGCCATACTGTAAATGTCATCACCTAAGCCTATAAACTAAAAAAAAAAAGCTCAAATCCAAGAAGAACAGAGTTGTGAGGAAAACAATGTTTTATGTGAAAACCCAGGGGAAGGAAATGTAAGGTTTTTAAATCTTTTCCAAGGAAAACTTTTGTGCGCTTCTCTCTCCTGTTGCAGAAATGTTGGCTCTGTGCCGTGCATATATATTGAAGAAAAAAAGTCAAACAACATTGAAAAATTTGAGTAAGTACAGAATAAAACTTTTTAAGTACAAAATTTGTTAAAAGGACTAAGATCATAATCAAAGGTTGATTAATCAGCAGTAATGTTATGTGGTTTCACAGATGGTACAGTAAGGACATAACTCGGACAGAGGCAGAGGAGTTACTCATGAGAGAGGTGAGGTAACCAACAATAGTCGAATGATGTTTATAATATCGGTTAACACTCGGTGGTCTCTGGTCATTTCTGACTGAAAAATGTTTTGGGTTTTTTTTTTTTTACTTCTTCAGAATGGTATGAAAGTTTAGCACATGCTATGTCAAAAGAAAAAAAAAAACATGGACATGATTTGGAAAGGTCACACTTCCTCACGGTCAAAAATGACTGCGCTGGAAATGAATGGGAAACAAATTTCATTTAGTGGAAACTTCTGGGACTGCGGACATCAAGCTCAAATTTGGAACACAACTTGTTTAGATTTGCTTTGATTTTTTCCAGTTTTAGTGTAAAGGGTGTTTTTGGAAAATATATATTTCATATAAAATTTAAAAAATAGTATTTTTAAGTTCACTTTTTTCAAGCATTCAAGATTTATGACAGTTTAAGTTGGAAATTTTCAGGTCAATGCTCAAAAAGTGAATAACCATAAAATCCCAAAAAATACAAAATACTAAATAAACATTATCATTATCGAACTAAATTATAGTACGGATTACGGAGCCCTGAACATCACATGCAAGAAAAAAAAAAGATTTACTAAATTATGCACATGATTTATTGTTTCATTCGCTCGATTTATAAATCATGCACATAGCCTATACTATTTTTTTCCTGCATTTCATGTCCGGAGCTCCATATTACGTAATTTCATGGAAATAAAAAAAAAAGTCATTTTTAACCGCCATGTGAAGACCACCAGAGGGTTAATGTTTCCATGAAGTCATATATGCTTTAACTTTTTTAAACACTTAGTCAAAATCTGCACATCACTTCAGTACATTTTTTCACAGTTTTTTTTTTTTTTTTTTTTTTTTGGGGCATTGCAGAAAGTTGGGGGTATTTGCAAACCTGCAAGAGCAACATCTGCACACGGTGCAGGCAAAAGCGTGCACAGTTCAAACAGAAATCTACAGCCCTTAAACCCAAATGTGGCTGTTGTGTTTCCTGTCATGACAATCTTATTTTGTTATGTTTTAAATATGAGAGGAGATTCAGACACACATGTGAGGATTGAAACAGTTCATGTATGTCCTAATTATTATCAATAACTAGCGTAACTGTGCCTCTGCCGCAGAGCATCAGTACAACACATACATGGACACATTTATCTACAGCTCTTTGTCATAATTAAACAAAAATTATATTTCTGTGTATACCTTCTCATTTAAGATATTCATAATGGTCAGTATTGACATGAATATGAATTGATGGTTAATTTTATTCATTCATTATTCATGAATATGAATTTATTGTTAACATGAATTTCATTTACAGAACAAGGATGGGGGGTTCATGGTTCGTGACTCTAAACATGCAGGTGTTCATACCGTGTCAATATTTTCCAGAGTTTCAGGGTAAATGCTTTGCAATGAAATTAATGTTACTTACAATTTCAATATTTGATGTTAGATTGGTGTAATCCTGTTGTTGTTTTTTTTTTATGAACGTCACTCATATGCAGGTCTAATGGAGAAAAGTATCCCCTAGTTAAGCACTACCAGATCAAAGTACAGAAAGAAGGTGAAAAGGTCATGTATTTCTTAGCTGAGAAATATCTGTTCTCAAGCATTCCAGAGCTCATCCACTATCACCAACACAATGCGGCAGGTAAGTTAAGAAACAAACCTCAGTTGCTCTTAAACTGCATGGTGTTCGTCACGTGATAGGCTATTAGCTGCCTCTTGCCGTTTCTTGTAAGAGTTGCTGTTTTCAAAAACTGAAAGTCTTTTCAAATCTGAAAGTTGCACCACAATGAGCTGTTAAAGTTTCGGATCTTACGGTTTTGTAAGATTGCCAACATCCTTTTGTCCAATCTGTAGTCACAATTTCAAAACTCTAAACAAATTTAGTACATCTGACTTTGTGTCCATACCATTAACATAATTAATTCATGCCATTTTCACACAATACACGTTTCTAAAATGTTTAAGTAGTATACTTCTGCAACAACAGCAGTTCAAACGTACTGGAAAAAAAATATATTAAAAATATCGAAACAACTGAAAAGCACTTTTAAATAGCAGATCACTGAAATGTCGAGAAATAGCAGTTTCCAGTCTCAGTTGGAGGGATAGTCGGGTGTTGAAGTTCTTTTCATTACATGGACACACACAGTAAAATAAGATTTTTGAATTGGGTTTGCTCAATGTGGATGCCGAACAACACAGAGAAGCAGAGAGAGAAAGAGAGAAACTCATTTGACCAGTAAGCCCTGAGCAATTCTGTTTCTTTCTATTTTTTTCATACTGTATATTCTGTGAATTGTCTAATACCTCATACACTTTTAGATAGTATGATCCCAAGAATGCACACATTCAACACCCAACCAAAAATGTAGAATGGCTCACAGTAAAAGGAAACTGAATTTAAAAAACAAACAAACAATTGATTTCATATTGTCTGCAGGTAGAACTGAAACATGATATGAAGTAATGGAGTTTTCACAATGACCCTTCAATTGATCTGACCAATCATAACCCCGAATCCGCTATTTTGACCGACAACACAGTCAGGGGAGTTAGATTAATGTTGGTGAACTTGAACTTGAAAAAATGTGAGTGCTCACGTCTTACCGCGATTGAAACAACATTCCTTCTGATGTCCATTCATGTTTATTTGAAACTATAAATGAACTACTATGAAGAGATGATCGGTTCACGAGCCGCTTTAAGGAGATACAGAGATCTGTCACGACACAGTAAAGAGCCACTTTATGGTATTTATTGTTTAAACTTCTTTATAGAAATTACAATATTTTAAATATGAAATTGTTCTATATCAAAAGTAACCTGCTCTGTCTTGTCTGTTGACGTGTTGTCAGCGTCCTCTTTGCTCCGCGATGTATTTTTCACTCCATGAGAACATGATGTGTGGCGTGAGAGTGATGGCTTGTCGGACATAGCAACAGTAACTAAAGGGGGCGGGTCTTTGTGAAGGGTCAACAGTTCGTATTTTGACAATCTATGCCCTATGATGACTATATGTTCATGTTGGATATAAAACTAGTGCTAGTGTTTTGACAGAATGATTCAATTTTGAGTCGGGTTTGCTGTATTTAGATAGAGTCAGTCTGTAGAAAAATGTTTTGAAATGTAGAGTTTGGATTTATTTAACAAAATATGGCTTTGTCAGAAAATTAACTCTTTGGCCAATTGTGTGCAGGTGTGTTCCTGTGTTAAGAGTTTAGAAAAAGTACTTTAAGTATTGTGAAATGATTGCTAGCAACTGTAATGCGAATGTTAATTCTATCGTTACGCTGAATAAAACTGCATAAGTACCTTCTTTTTCTCCTATGTTTGTTTTTGTGGCAGGTTTAATAACAAGATTGAGGCATTGCGTGTCTAAAAATGTTACAAACTCTTCAAGCATCAGCGAGTTGTCTTCAGGTAAAAAAAATGTGCCATGCTTTCCACAAAAATATTAAGCAGCAAAACTGCTTTCAACATTGTTAATGATAATGAAGAAATGTTTCTTAAGCAGCATATTTGAACAATTTCTGATGGATCATGTGACACTGAAGACTGGAGTAATGATGCTTAAAATTCAGCTTTGTCATCAAAGGAATACATTACAGCTTTATGTGTTAAATTAAAAAAAAAAACAGTTAATAATATTTCACAATATTACTGTTTTTACTGTATTTTTGATCAGATTAATGCAGCACAAGAGACAAACATCTATATATACAGTATATAAAACCTGTCTCTTTTACAGATAAATGGGAGATTCACCCTAATAAACTGGTATTAAGTGAGGAACTGGGCAGTGGGCAGTTTGGTTTGGTCTGGAAGGGAAGCTGGGATGACCGGCCGGTGGCAGTTAAGACCGTTCGTGAGGGTTTCATGTCAGAGGAAGAATTTAAAGAGGAAGCACAAGTTATGATGTGAGAAACTCATGCTGTATGTTTCAAAGAACATGACTACAGATCCGAGGCATTTCATGAGAAAATATCATGAATTTATTGCTCCTTCATTGTCTGCCTCCACAGGAAACTGTCCCATGATAAACTGGTCCAGTTGTATGGTGTGGTCACTCAGCACTCACCTATCTCTCTGGTATTTGAATTCATGGAGAATGGCTGCCTAACAGACTACTTACGTGGCAAAAAAGGCTCTCTTTCCCAGCAGGTCCTGCTGGGGATGTGTTTGGATGTAAGTGAGGGGATGACCTACCTGGAGAGCTCCAACTTCATCCACAGAGACTTGGTAGGTCTTTAAAGGATTAGTTCACTTCAGAATTCAAACTTCCTGATAATTTACTCACCCCCATATCATCCAAGATGTTTATGTCTTTCTTTCTTCAGTTGAAAATGGTTTTTGAGGAAAACATTCCAGGATTTTTCTCCATATAGTGGACTTCAACAGTTACCAACGGGTTGAAGGTCCAAACTGCAGTTTCAATGCAGCTTCAAAGGACTCTACATGATCACAGCTGAGGAATAAAGGTCTTGGTGAAACGATCGATCACTTTCTAAAGAAAAAGAAAAAATTATATAATTTTTAACCACAAATGCTCATCTTAGCTCTGTGCCACATGTTATGTATTCTTGTTAGTAAGGTCACGTGTGACATATGCGGAAGAACAGCTTTTCTCTTCCAACTTCAAAATCATCCGACATCATTACCTTTTTTTTTTTGTGCACAATTCTTTTGTAGGCCTACGTACGTCACGTTTGACCTTTCCAAAGTGATTACATAATGCGTGGCGCATCGCAGGGCTACTGCAAGACGAGCATTAGTGGTTAAAAAGTATACAATTTTTATTATTTTTAGAAAATGTTGATTGTTTCGCTGGGATCATGTAGAGCCCTTTAAAGCTGCATTGAAACTACAATTTGGACCTTCAATCTGTTGGTAACTGTTGAAGTCCACTATATGGAGAAAAATTTTATGTTTTCCTCAAAAACCTTCATTTCTTTTCAACTGATGAAAGAAAGACATAAACATCTTGAGTGACATGGGGGTGAGTAAATTATCAGTAAATTTGAATTCTGAAGTGAACTAATACTTTAATGAGTTAATTTCTTGCTTTATTGTGACAAACTTTTGTGTTGTGTATTTGTTCCAAAATCTTGCTTTTTTAACAGGCTGCAAGAAACTGTCTGGTTTCTGAAGATGGTGTGGTGAAGATAGCAGATTTTGGAATGACAAGGTGAGTAGCTGTGCCGCAATATTTCAGAGACCCACATCCCTAGCTTTTAAGACCTCAGTGTAATGTAACGGTCCCACCTGTGTCTGTCTGCAGGTTTGTCCTAGATGACAAATACACCAGCTCTTTTGGGTCCAAATTTCCTGTGAGGTGGTCTTCTCCAGAGGTGATCAAATTCGGGAAGTATAGCAGCAAATCAGATGTGTGGTCATTTGGTGAGTCCTTATTGATCCACTAAGACAATGTTTAACAGAGAGAAAAAAAATCATGTATTTGCAAAAGGCGGATTTGAAATCAATTGAATCAATCACCTTTATCCACATATTTTCTACGTTCTCTTTGTAGGTGTGCTCATGTGGGAGGTGTACAGTGAGGGACGTATGCCCTATGACAACCGTAGTAATGCTGAAGTAGTGGAAACCCTAAACGCAGGACAACGGCTCCTGAGACCCCGCCTCTGTCCGAAGAGTGTGTATGAGTTAATGCAGTGGAGCTGGAAAGAGGTGAGTCCACCACAAGCAGTATCATGAGCTTTTCAGTATAGCAAATGATCTCAACAAACTATCCTTGAAGTATTTGAATATTAATAAAATATGACGTCCTGCCCCATAAAGCTTGTTTTACTGATAAATCCTGTTCTCATGAATGGGGAAGTTAGTCATGTTCCCATTTTGGCTTAACATTTTTTTTCTTTCACAGTTTTAAATGTGAATTAGGGTATTTTTACACACAGTTGATATAAGCATTCTTATTTTTTTTGCTTTTGTGATATCAGCAGGTGATATTTCTGTTTCCTGATCGGCTTATTCAGTTATTTGCCATTATTGCCACAGACACAACAATGTTTGTTTTACAGAAACCTGACGATCGACCCGCATTTGCTCTGCTCCTGCATGAACTGGCCTGCCTTGATCAAGAACCTTGATCCTGATCACACTCTTCCCTTTGAATTAAAGTGACAGTTCACTCAAAAGTGAACATTTTGTGATTTTACTCACCCTTGTATCATTTCAAACCTGTACACAGTTTATATATATATATGATTTTGGGAGTTCTGAAGCAATATGATATTTGTGTGAGGAAAAGACCAAAATTTAAATCATTAGTAACTGAAAATGTGCTTTCCACTGCAGCGTGACAGATTATGAACTGTTGTTATTAGAAACAAGCTGCTTCAGAATTTTTACTTTAGTGTTCAAACAGGTTTGGTGTGGCATGAGGGTGAGTAATAAGGACATTTTTTATCCCTGTAAATGAAAATACTGTATATTGTACAAATCACACATTTTATTTATTTGTAGATTTTATTTATTTAACAGGTTTCTTATTTTCAGAATTAATTTGACATTCTATCACTGAATGGCGACTGTGTTTATATACATGTATGACTTCTGCAAACACAATTCTGTCCTTTAGGAGGCATACATGAGCCATGTTTTTTCATCCACCAGTAAAAATGTTGCTTTTTATTCATTTTTTGCTGATGCATATTGAACGAAACGTCACATTTACATCTTTTTACTGATTCTGTCATTGGTGCTTTCCTTTGTTTTTTTTTCACAATAAACTCACAAATTCCTAAATTAAACAAAAGTTAGTAATACTCTATTTGAGTAATACTCTATTTATGTATGTAATACTCTATTTAAGTGTTCATGTAATTGGATTATATTAAAAGTCCTTCACTATCCAGGTCTACAGACTGTTTATTATAGCTGGCATACATGTATTAGCATGTGATGCAGACCTGCTGTTCCTGCTGATTGGTCCATAGTCTCACAAATTCCTTCCCTGGTTACTGTGACAACGGCACTGAATAGAAGCTCTCCAGCATGCCAATGTTCACTGTATATGCAGCCTGGGGCCATAGGCTTCAAATAAATGCATATTTATTTAATGTCCTTCCACAGTGAAAATCGTTTTTTTTTTTTTTTTTAATGAAACAAATGCAATCATAAAGGGTTTTCACTAAAATTCACAAGGCCAGTACTCAGGACACATTCTTCCCTGTGTCCAGTGAGTTATTACCGTAGAGATTTCAGTATTTTAGATGACACGGACACCAAATTATCATTCTCTTGTAAAGAGAACCCCCAATCCTAAAATGTGTAAAGAATCTAGTTTCTTGTATTTAAAAGACCCTATTTATAGTGTGAAAAATTCATATTATAAATGAAAATGTTAATAACAATGATATATATATATATATATATATATATATATATATATATATATATATAATATTTTTAAATAGTTTATATTATTATGTTATTTTTCTACTCATTTGTTGTGCTGTAAAATTGATGATTTATTTATGATTTACTTTTTTATCTAATTTTTATACGTATTTATTTTAATCTATGTTTTATTCATTTATTCATTTTAATCTTTATAATCATTATGTATAAAATGAATTTCAGTAACCACAAGTTTATTTTGTTATTTGCTGAGGCTCTGGTGAGCCATGGCCCTCTGGCTGAGAAACACTGCTCAATAATTTAGTATGGGCCCATGGCACCAGTTTGAGGACCCTCATCACAGAGCCTCATCACAGATAAAGTTTTTTTTTTTTTTTTTTTATGCATTCATGTAAATATATTTATGCAACGGCAACTAAATTATTTAGTTAAGTTAAATTATTTAATTTGATTAAATTTGTGTTTGAAAAATACTATTTGACTGGACAGCACACTTTAGAAAATACGCCCTCAAAAATGTAAAATATCAATGTTATCAGTGAATACACCTCAGTATATTTCTATATTATCTGGCTCTTTATATTCCTATAAACTTATACCTATAAACATATATTCCAATAAACATCATTGTTAATGACATAATATAAATCGACCACAGTTACAGTGCTAAGTGGGTCAGAAGTAGCAGCCGATTCAAATTTATGATCATGCTCATAGAAAATGATCTAGAATTTGCACCATGTTCGTTCATGAATCATACTAACATTAACAGGCCTACCTAAATCGAAGAATTCTACAACTCGAGTATGTAAAGTGATGACTCACACCAGAGATGCTGTTTTAAAAGGGTGCCTGTCTCTTTAAGAGCATGCACTTGCAGCCATTTTCTGCTCTTTGTGTGGGGTGGATTAGCGGATAGAGACCGAGCCCACAGCATCAATTCTACTACACCGAGCAAACGCTATTTCACACTGTTTCTCCCCGCTTTGCACTGACCGCCCGTTAGTTTAAGAGCGGACATGCAATTAGCAGGTAGGTACATGTGATTATTTTACTGAATTACAGAGATGAGAGCGTTCGCTCGACGGAGCGCGAGAGATGATGACACCAACCTGCGCCTGTAACGTTATTTCCCGAGCGTGATGCTCAGTCGTATTTTCACAGCGAAAACGGCTTCGCTTGTGTGTTTTTTTCAAGAGAGCAACTATTATGTGTACGTTTTGGGGCGTTTTATATTAATTTGGTTAATATGGTTTATTATGATGGAGGAGCTGATAGCATCTCTCCGTTATATGGGTGGGGTGAAGGGGGAGCGCGCACGTATCTCACACATCTCATATGTGTTCTAACGCGCTTCATCTTTATTTGTTTACATTAGTGCATAATTAAACTACTTAACTGTAACCGGAGTTTTATTCCATCATAAGCACATTTTAGGGTGTTTTTATCCAGTCTTTCCGCGAGCTGTCGAGTGTCCGGTGACTGTTGCTAGGATATAGCCGTTATTTTGACGCCTTTGATGATTTGGAAATGCGATGTATGACACAAAAAAATGACTGATTCTAGTCTTTTACTGTAAATACGTGGATGGCTTTTGCTCATGTTATGATTAAGGCCACATAGTTTTAGGTTTTATGCTGTAAAATGAGGTTTAGTGAACATGACTAATCTGTAATGTCTTTTATAAGTGATATTTACGAAATAAACGATATTGTTTGGTCATGACCAGCTTATTTTATATTATCATCATCATCCTTAGTCCACTGCTAGTTATGAAATAAAAAAAAAACACACGCTGATATGATTTAGAATTTTTTTTTACATTAATTTTAACCTTCCGCTAAGAAAAATAGTCCACTCCAGCGTAGACTACAGTTGGCCAATCAGCACTGACGAACACTGTAACAGTATTGTAATGTTACTTCATACATTAATCAGCCATCTAAATTATTTTTTTTCCATGTAGGCTACATATGTAGCTACACTTATCGCTTTCTCTCTCACCCTACTGTATATCTTTTATCGGTTTGTTGTTTTTCTGAGTGATTTTTTTTCTTTAAACACATCAGTGCTTTTAGCCATCTATTAAAGTTTTATTTGAATAAAGTTAAAACCGAAGTCCTCCAAGGCCATTTTTATTATAGTCTGACTTGGTTATAACCATTTTGCGTCGCAAGAGGGCGCTGCGCTAGACCGCGGAGTGATACGAGAGATGTGAACGTAGTGTCAGTAAATTATGGCCATGGTCAACTGTCAAATGTCCACTATAGCAGCCGTTGTACAAATATATTTGATCTCTAATCCAGTATTCCCGAGAGAGCTGTGTAAAATCTATTTTTGTCCAAAATGAAACGGAAATAGCTCACACACACACACACACACAAATCTTCTTTATTGTGACATATTCGATTGAAACGTTAGCGAAAAAGAGAAAAGTGTAGTACAGGAACTTTGTTATATTCATGGGTTGTTGATTTGATGGAGGCTGATCTGACTATGAGCTTGCAGTGGATTTTTAGAAAGGCACAGGGTTTAAGTGGGTAAAATTATTAGGAGAAGTCCGGCTTATGTCACCAGAGAAAAGTCTTGTCATTTCAGTGCAAGGTGGAGTTATGATATTTTGATTAAAAATTACGGACTAAAAAATAAAAACATGCACTGATCATTCATTCACAATAAGATCTGCAGTAACAAAAGGTAGATGGGGTAAATTTGAATTTAATGCCGAATTTAACTGTAACATTCAGCAAAATCTTGTGTCGTGCATGTTGAAACACCTCATTTATATATATCACTTACACATTGAATATTACGCACAAGTGCCTTTTGAAGGGAACAAGGAACCACTAGTTTCCTGAATTCTAACGGAAAACCATACTTATGGTTTTTGCTCGCAAATGTATTCAGTGTTGATATCCATGGTGTAAAGCGCTCATGAGTCACTTCACCTGCTGACAGAAATGATGCACGCCTAACTTTGCCTATTTTTTTTTTTTGAATCTCAGGAATTTTGCGACTGAATGATGCAGTCATGATCGGTCCAGGCAGAGTAAGCAGAACGGAAGTACCGTCTGTACATTAGGGAGATTCTTCCAGGCAGCCATCAATTACATGTCCCGCCTGCCTGTCTAGTAATTGTAGCTCAAGGCTGGCAGAGAGGGCGGGAGTATAATGTCCCACCGAGTGGTGTGACCCAAATGTGACACTCTTTTAGGGGCGGAAGCTTTTATGTAACGTGCGTGATGCCTAGTCCTCATTTACGTGGTTTGGCCAATGGTTCTCAACTTGGAGGCTCTCTAGGTGGCCTCAAGGTGACATAAAATGATTTAAAATAAAGGTAAAAGCATTAAACATTAAGATATTAATTATTTTAATTCACCCCCTCAACAGCTGCCTTTTATTTGAACAAATATAAAGGTTAGATATTCAGACCTGGAAAAGTAATTTGAATCAATAAAATCTAATATCTCCATAGGTATTTTTATATGATTTATACATTTTTTACATTTGCAAAGCCCTAAAAGATTTTATCTGGAAGAAATTGTGAGTAAAAAAAGGAAGGATAAACTTTTTTACAAATCTTTTTTACTCCCAATTTCTACCAGATAAAATCTTTGTACAGTAAATCATGACTCGAAACATCACGGGCCTTTGAATGTTGTTGTGGACAATGTGGGGCCTTGGGATCAAAAGAACCTGGGATACATTCATGTCAGTGGTGGTCCGATTTTGTCATGCTCACATAACATATTGGAATGTGGATCGTTCATCCCACCGTACAATGGGAATAAGCCATTGCGGGAAAGTTTATTCTAGTATCTCAGCATCCATTCCCACAGGCACAGACTCTACCCCTCTCTCTCCCTGTCAGATCACTTCTTCCGCTTGGAACGTGGTGGTGTTATGGATGTTTTTTTTCCAAGAGTCCCTTTTTGAATGACAGTGATTCAGCTCTGAGGTTGTTATCAGTCTGAACATGTCTCACACCACCTCACGTCATTCTTTTCAACAGATTAAAATGTGCAGAAACCGCCAGGCCTCACAGTGCTTCCATAATTTTATTTGTTCTAAAGCAGACCATACTCAACACTGTCTGTTGAATATGACACAATTCGATTCTCTCAAGCAGAGTATTTATGTGGCGCTGCCCGTGTAGAGCATTCCAAATGAACAGTTATGAGGTTTTATGATGACTAGGATGGTGACTATGTAGGCAGCAAGTCTCAATCTAAATCAGGTTTTCATCAACTATAGTATACACAAACATTAGTGTAAAATTGATATAAATTGCTATATTGAGCATAAAAAATGACAATGCCGTTTCTTTTACTTAATAAATGGTTAATAATAAAATAGGTAAACAATGAATTGAACATCACTTGTTTGAAATAAATAAGAATATATGTGACCATTTTATGTAATTACGTTAAAGATAGTAAATACATGTAGCATGTGAATACAGTGCAATGTGTTGCGGATTAAGCTAAGCTATCAGGCTCATTGGTTATCTGTATGCTGTGCTAGTACTTAAGACAACTAAAACAGAGATTTATGGTCATTGTAATGTAGTTCAAATGACGTATATCATGAAAGTTCTGTGATTTTATAGGAGTTATTATCAGGCATTAAGGAAGTACGCATTAAAAATATTTTTAAAGCTAATGGGACCTTAATGAAGACCCGATTTTGTCGAAAAAAACACTAATGACACTAGGTCGGCTCACTAGGTTTTGGAGCGGAGCTTAATTCTTCTTTCAAGCTTTGCAGAATTAGTTAAGCAGAATAGCAGCTTCAAACTTGTGAAAGATTTGCTTTGGTTGTCTAAATGAAAAATCTTTTTGAACTTATTTGCATGACTTTGTGAGATAAGTAAATGCTGACAGGAAACCCCACCCAATGGCAATGGATGAACTGGTATTGTTAAAGTGCCTGTGGAGCATATTAGCGTGCATTTGTTAGTGATGTGAAGAAAAATGGCAAGTGACATATTGAAAGGATTAGTTCACTTCAGAATTAAAATTTCCTGATAATTTACTCACCCTCATGTCATCAAATATGTTTGTCTTTCTTTCCTCAGTGGAAAAGAAATTAAATTTTTTGAGAAAACATTCCAGAATTTTTCTCCATGTAGTGAACTTCATCAGTTATCATCGATTGAAGGTCCCAATTGCAGTTTCAGTGCAGCTTCAAAGGGCTCTACATGATCAAAGCCGAGGAATAAGGGTCCCATCTAGCGAAACAATCGTCAAAATATTAAAAATATATACTTTTTAACCACAAATGCTCATCGTACACTAGCTCTGCAGATACGCCACGCATTACGAATTCACGTTGGAAAGGTCACACGTGACATAGGCGGAAGTAACGCGGTCGGACGACAAACTTCATCTCATTTTCTCCTCCAACTTCAAAATCGTCTGACATCATTGTTTTACCTGTTTTTGTAAAGGTCGTCTTTGCATGTTCGCTAAATAAACTCTTGCTCGGTATATCAGCCTACATCACACATGAACTTTCCAACGTGATTACGTAATGCGTGATGGATGGCAGAGGATAGAGATTTTTTTTTTTCCAAATGGTTCAGCGGAAAACCTCGCCCTGCAACCAATTTCATTGGCTGACGTTATAGTTACGGGTATGTTTAGGGATTAGGGTTGGGTGTAGTCAGTCGTTGCTGAGATTGGCATGACCAATGACATTTTTAGAATCGGTTTGGGGGAAAAAATTACGCATACAAGACGAGCATTTGTGGTTAAAAAAAAAAGTATAAAGTATACAAAAATATCATCGTTTTGCTTGATAAGACCCTTGAAACCTTTAACCTGGTGGTAACTGTTGAAGTCCACTTTATGGAGAAAAATCCTGAAACGTTTTCTTCAAAAACCTTAATTTGTTTTCGACTGAAGAAAGAAAGGGCTTAACATCTTGGATGACATGGGGGTGAGTAAATTATCAGGAAAGTTTTATTCTGAAGTGAAATAATCCTTCAACCATGGGCTTAGCTTGAGCCACAAACTTGACTTTTATTGATTTGACATGCCTGGACTCTTAAGAAATAGTTTGACCAACTAACAGTTTGACAAGAGGTAATCCGTCTTATTTGTCTGATTCAAATTAGACCAATCTACCTGTAATGTAACTGACTTAGTCTTGATGAAAACAATTAGATCACTAACTATTAAGAATAGTCTATAAGTGGTTTATGAAACCAGCTTCTGTGGTCTTCAGCATTGGGCTCAAGTATTGTTTCCGCTCTGAGCAACTCTGAGAGATCTGAGACAGTTATTTCATCATGTGATTCTGCTGTGACCTCCAAGCATCTGATAACTAACATCGGTCTCGGCCCACCAGTCACCAGACCCGTTGAAAATGCAGTTTAAAGCCGACTTGTGTAATTTTTTTTTTCATCATTTTAGCTGATGCTTTTATCCAAAGCGACTTACAAGGGGAGCAATTAGGGGTTGGGTGTCTTGCTCAAGAGCACTTTAGTCATGGTATCGAAGGTGGAGAGAGTGTTTATTCACAATCCCCACTTTCAATTCCTCTCAGCGTGGGAATCAAACTGGCAACCTTCAGATTACAAGCCCGACTCCCTCACCACTAGGCCACGACTACCCTATTTTTGTACCCTAATTTTTTATGTTAAAATACTTTTGTCCCAGCTTAATGTGAACAAACAACTATCAGTAAGGCATTTGTATGTTGATTCCCCCAAAATATGTTGGAAAATTTAATATTTTTCCAATTGCATTTGATATCGCTTGTCATTTTGCAGACATTACGATCCTTTTTGGTCTTTCTGCTAGACTGTATGCACATTGAATAGCCTTCATTCTGCATGTTGTTGCTATGATGTGTCTTGATTTTTTTTTTTTTTTTTTTTTTTTTTTTTTTATCTCTTATGTTGTTCACACTCCACAAGTTCCCCACTTGGTTCTTGTTTGTTTCTGTTACTCATAAGAGACCCCTTGTACTCTTCCACATAGACTCCATATTTAATACCTCAGTGACCACAGGTCCTTCCTGTATGTGCTATGTTTAATAGTCAAGCTAACGCCATTCTTCCCTGCTGCTTTTTCAAGCTTTAGAGATGCTACATAGATCTCTCTGTCTATATATATATATATATATATGAGAGAGAGAGAGAGAGAAAAACAGTGGTATGACTTTAGATTTGTGAAATTATGCAATATAAAAAAAAAAGCAGACGGTCTGGATGAAAATGCAAATTCACTCTCTGACAGTTGGTGGCGCTTATGTAATATCTTTGGGTACCGCTGTACACAAAGCAGCGCTGCCCTTATAAACACAGCTTTATACGGAGGAAGAGGATAGTCAATTCCTCCTCAGTTCTGAAGACAGTCCGTTCACTTCAGAGATACATTCATATAAACCCCCACCCTAATTCAGTATTTATATTTTTCTTCCATTATTTCGAGTAGCTTGCTGTACCCATAGACTGCAAATAAGATGGACAGCGTGTCTCCGCTTCCTTCCACTGTAGAGAAATGAAGCCATAATATCGGTCATTGCCGATTACGTTGTTCGGAGCCCGAGTCTGCACAGTAGTGATTTGAAGTGTAATTGGATTTTTTTTTTGTTTGACTTGTGTACCATTCAGTTACTGCGGCATGGAGAGGGTGGCGTTTATAACCTATACTGCAGCCAGCCATCAGGGGTAATCGAAATGCTTTGACTTCACCTTTCAGGACTTATTCGGCACACTTGGCTGTGTGTCTGGTACAGTTTTAGATCTGTTGGTGTGTCTGTGTTCTCTTCTTTGCGTCGGTCTTCAGCGTGAGCCGTCTCTGGCCTCCTCTTTACAGACTTCTTAATACTTCCACACGAATGGCATTTTGGGAAATGATTGCAAAGCAGTTCGTGTACGAGTCCAGAATAGAAATCAGCCAAAATAAATCTAAAAACCGATTTATGGCCAGTCCACTGGTGCATCTCTACAAAACATTATTTTTGCAGGCTGCAGTCAAGCAAACCCTGCTCTAATACAGGCAATACGCCTTACCAAATCACACTTCCTGAGAATGCAAAGGTCTTGAGGTACATTTTTAACTATTTTTGGCACTGCATTCATGGTATTACATTCTGAAAAAACATGCAACATTGTACAACTCTTCTTAACTCTTCTTTACAATACAATATTGTAATGTCTTGAATTACCTTCATATGTGGGCTTTTTTTATTATATAAGGGGTAGGTAAAATAATAGTAGACATGATAAACCTGTTTAAAATTGAATCATGTAAGTTTATCATTTGCGTGCGTGTTTAAGCCTTGCCAGTTCAAATGTTAAAACGATTTTAAACTGTTCAATGACTGTCTTGGATTATCCCTGTAAACATAGTAGGTTAAGACAACATAAAGGCTAGTATTAGTTTTAATGTATCGAAATTGATGTCAAGAATTTTTAAATTTAAGTCGTATCTATAATAACCTAAGTTCAAGCAAATGTAATTGTGAATTGGGATAATATCGCCTACCCCATATTATATTTTAATTTAATTTACTGACAAAAGCAGCCCTACTTTATATTGCCTTTTGGAATTTGCTGGCAACCACAACAGCACTTCAGGCACCACTGTATTGAGACTAATTGAATTCCACCAGTGAAACCGAGTGAAAGACTTTAACTAGAGAGATTTCTTTAAGGTCACGACATTTGTCTTTTCAAATGCCACTGTTTTATAGACTGCATTTCACTTAAACATAGAGTTGAAGTGCTGAATCATCCTTGTCTGAGGATGTTGAAGCTCATGGCCTATTTGTTTCAGATTGGGCTGTTTTGTGAGTGAACCTGTGTCGCCATGACAACCCACGTGACCCTGGAGGATGCGCTGTCCAATGTGGACCTGCTGGAGGAGCTTCCCCTCCCAGACCAGCAGCCATGCATCGAACCCCCACCATCCTCCATTATGTACCAGGTACAGGCCCTAATGTATTAACACAAATGCATTTGAATATTTGTTGAAGGATATAGGGTTCACATTATAATTTTACTGGCCTTCCATCTGTTACCAGGCAAACTTTGACACCAACTTTGAGGACAGAAATGCATTTGTCACTGGTATTGCCCGCTACATTGAACAGGCCACTGTGCACTCCAGCATGGTAAGTAGAAGGACACTTTGTGAAACGGCACATGTGACCAGGGCAGCAATAACAAAAGGATGTTGCGTTATAACAGAGCTGCTCTTTATGGTTCTTACTGAAATCTTTATCAGTAGGGCACTGAGAAGCAGAAAGAGTCATTCATTTTATTTAATGTAGGCTTTTTGTTGTCACAGCAATATTTAAATCAGTCCTGAGCAGGGCAGTTCCCTTCCCAAAGCTTCTCTTACAAAAGAAAGTGATCAAGACATTAACATATTTTTAGCTACTGTGATAAATCTTTTTCTTTCTTTCTTTCTTTCTTTCTTTCTTTTTTTTCAAAATGTAAACTATTAATAACATGGAGTGTAGTGATTCTGCCAATTCTAATAACCTTAAAATATCACTTTTAAATCACGAATCACTGTTTGTGTTGGCCAATAATAAATTATATTAAAATTTAAGTTTGTGGAGAGTAAGATTGATTTTTTGTTTTTATTTTCTTAAAAGAAAGTAAGACTTTTATTCAGCAAGTGTGTGTTACATTAAACACATGTATGATGTTACAAAAGATTACTGTTACAAAAAAAGGCTGTCCTTTCTATTCTTCTGAATTCTGAAAGGAAAAAATATCCCCGTTGTACAAAAATATTAAGCAGTTCAACTGTTTTCAGGAGTGATAATAATAGGAAATGTTTCTTGAGAAATTACACATGTAATGAATCCACATAATGATTGTTATAATGCAATCTACTTCAAAAACAACTCGTATTTTTGTCGTTTTCGTTTTCTGTTCCCAACATCTTTGTTGTTCTGATGTGTAATTGTATGTCACATCAGTCTAAATTTGAACTTGGTTTTCAAGAACTTAAAAAGAAGGTATTTCATTATGCTAAACTTGGATTGCAGAGCCCAGCACATGACACGTATAAAAAATTAATTTTTATGTTTTTATTATTATTATATAAAAATGAATTTTCTTGTTTTAGTAAATAGTGGGCACCATATAGTAATTTGTTGCCTCGTTTTAAAGTATGAATATCCGTTTTTCAGAACAGCTATTCTATTTAAGGGTCAGCATGTGACAAGATGCATCTGGGCAAGATGTTCTGTGCTACATCAAAACCCCATCAGTTTCAATTCTGTTTTAGCGGGGGCTTGAGGTGGAGAGCTCAGGACAAACACCTTTCCACAAAGCCACCCTTGTTTATGCATGTTGTTCTGTACTGTTTTGTTTCTGTGGGGGTTTGTGCTGGATAGAACTGAGATTGCAGCAGCTACTCAACCTCTTCCTCACACAGCTCAGGGGCCCGTGGATGTGCTTGGACTGTCAAACAGTAGTACATGTTAGTCAGAGAAATAGAGAAGTCCTCAAGGACTGGAGGTACTGTTTGCTTCAGCTACCTTCTGCTAAAGCTATATTAAGTCTGGATGAATGCTGTGGCATCTCTAAACTTGGATTTAGGAGTGTGTATATATAGTGTTTTTAAGGTGAACAATACAGCCCTGTTGAGATCATACCCCCATACTGACTAATATTATTCTCTTCTCACTTTTATACTTTTAAATGTGCAGACTCCATTCACGTTTCATAAATGATTGATTAGTAAAGTAGGCTAGTCCAGAGGCTCCAATGACTACCAAGGGGTCAAGGTGCTTCACAGAAACAAAACAATTATAAAAAGTTAAACAAGTCAAAATTGCGATTTCATTCTGCTTTATGAAGTCTGAATCTGAAAATTTGAGATTAATCACTTTTTTTTTTCTCCTAAAACAAACTCACAATTCTATTGCCCTGTAAAATACAAATAAAAACGAGATCAACTTAAATATTTTCCAGACAATATTTTACATGTTTATAATACTTTTATTTTATATTGCTGCATTTCTATTTTAGAAAGAGGGTGCGTTGATTTTTTTTTTTTCGAACAGTCCAAACTAGTCTGATAAGGATCGTGTGATGCTGTAACAAGCCTAATCACACAAGACTTCCTCAAAGCCACTTTTACATGGCATTTACATGACTGCGTTTTCAACTAAAAATGTAAAAATTTTAGTGCGTTTTAGCCGTACATTTACATGTTTTCGTGTAAACTAAAAAAAAATGCGGATTTGAGAAAACGGTGACATCATGCGCATGCGTATTATGTATTCAGTCTATAGGCACGTGGGGTTTCTTTACAAAGTGACATTGCCAACTACTGGTCTGGCATGCATAATACAGTGTTTTTACTTAATGCATCCGTGTGAACGAGGATCGTTTTGTCAACATTGTCCGCTGTCCTCAAAACATTTAAAAAACGCAAAAGAACTAATCCACTAACTAGTCAGTTTTGCACGTGCATAGTTTTGCAAAGCCCTAATTGTAATACTTGCTGAATTGTGATTGGCAGAAATCCAGGTTACATGATTTATTAATGGAAAGTGGAGCATAATTAGAGACTCAGTCTACACTGAATGCATGTCGCCACTCTAATCAATGAAACTGTCTAGACTACAAGGGCTCTGATGATTATAATGGAGCAAACTAGTTTTGCCGTGTTGATTTCTGTCTTTCTCTCTCTGTCTGTAGTTGGGTTTACATCTATCCGTACCCTCATCATTGCTTTGTAAGCGCTGGGAATTCTTTCAGGAAATGTAGAGCTAATTATACTGCATTATATACATAATGGTAAATTCCATGTTTCTAAGCACGAGGTCATGAAATGTATTAACCACTCATTTACACAGAATTCACAGGAGTTTATGTTTGTGTGGTTCCTACAGCTGTTCATTCATTTCCCCCTTTTTTAAACTGTGTTTTTCCTCTCAGAATGAAATGCTGGAGGAGGGGCATGAGTATGCCGTCATGCTGTACACCTGGAGGAGCTGCTCCAGAGCCATTCCTCAGGTACACGCACACACACGACCTCTGATGCAGTTAACTGTGGTCCAATGAAAGGTGTTTTCTTTGTAAAATTCATACACACTTCGGCCTACTAGCCCACATACTCTTTTACTATCAGGTGTGTCATAGTGCGGAAGAGGAACTCAGTATGAAAATCCTAGAGTATTGTCTGTCAAGTTACATTTGCATAGATTTATTGAAGTTTTTGTATATTGCTGCCAAGTGCTGTGTGCTAAGTCTTGTCTTGCATGAATTTTTTATAGATGTGCTCTCCACCATTTTCTCTTTGTTTGAAGAGAGTCTGAACCTCTGATAATTTATTTACCTAAAAGAGATAATTGAAATGACCAAGTTCAACAACATGACTGCCTTGCACTAAGGGACTCAACTAACAACTAAGTCATTATTCATTCATCTCACTTCTGAATCCAGCCATTTTAATGTCGCCCTCTTGTGTATCTCAGGTGAAGTGCAACGAGCAGCCAAACCGAGTGGAGATCTATGAGAAGACTGTGGAGGTGCTGGAACCGGAGGTCACCAAACTCATGAAGTTCATGTACTTCCAGGTGAGAGAGGAATAAAACTCTTTGAACTCTGTTTATTCTTAAATATCATGTTCATCAAACAACAATACTGACAAGGAAAAGAGAGAAACACTGCTTTTTCATTTTATGTTTTTATGTTTCTTTTGTATTTTTGACTCTTTACTTTATTACTTTAAGAAATAAATGTTAACTTAATTAAGAAACATTTGGAAGCTACATGCTATTTTATTGGATCTATATTAATATTTAACTTTTCAAATAAAAGATGGTGAAAAGTAGCATATTAGTTTTGTTGTGCTATTCAAATTGCTACTGAGTATCATGACATTTTCACTAGTACATGGCGTTAACATTGATATCTCTCCCTCTAGCGCAAGGCCATTGAACGTTTTTGCAGCGAGGTAAAGCGACTTTGTCATGCTGAACGCAGGAAGGACTTTGTGTCCGAGGCCTACCTGCTCACTTTAGGAAAGTTCATCAACATGTTTGCTGTGCTGGACGAACTGAAGAACATGAAGTGCAGCGTAAAAAATGACCACTCTGCTTACAAAAGGTATTACAGGGTTATGTTGAAGGAAAAGTGTTTTCCATGAAAAACACATGTTTGGGGTTGGTAAGATTTTTTTTTTAATGTGTTTGAAAGAAGTGTCGTTAACACTTTAGTTTAGAGTCCAATTCTCAATATTAACTGGTTGCTTATAAGCATGCATATTACTAGGATATTGGATGTTTATTAGTGCTTATAAAGTACATAACTTATTCTGTATGAACATATTGTACATCCCTTAATCCTAACCCAGTACTTAAACTTAACAACTTACTTTCTAACTATTAATAAGCAATAATTAGGAGTTTATTGAGGCAAAGGTCAGAGTTAATAGAGTAATAGTCAGAATGGGACCCTAATCTAAAGTGTGACCAATGAAAAACTTACTGACCCCAAATTTTATATAGCAGAGTCGAATATATATATTCATTTAATCTCTAAAATTTCTTTAACACTATTTTTTCTTTACAGAGCGGCTCAGTTCCTGAGAAAGATGGCTGACCCACAGTCCATCCAGGAGTCCCAGAACCTCTCAATGTTTTTAGCTAATCACAACAGAATTACACAGGTACATTTGACTTCACATATGGTTATATTTACTTCAAAGTAATAATTCACCCAAGTCATTTTTTTATTCTATATTAACTTTTATTTGCTTTATATTTCTCATGTCATTTCCAATTTGTTTGCTGTACATTTTTTATTATTGTTCTTGTACTTTTTCAGGTCTTGCAATTCAATGAGATAATTCTGACTAAGGCTTTTAAACTCTAATAAAGGCTTAACACCAGAGAGGCAGCATAAAAGGGGTCCATACAGTTTTTGAAGCTATAATTGTGTGCGGAAAAGCCTGAAATAAAAGTTGTTTTTGTTTTTTTTGTGGATAACCTTGCCTTCCTCCAAAGCTTCTCCGTTCATCTTTCATTTGGACATTGACATGCAGTGTTTTGTTTTGTGCGATGTTTGTCCAGTGTCTGCACCAGCAGCTGGAGGTGATCCCAGGTTATGAGGAGTTGCTGGCTGATATTGTCAACATCTGTGTGGATTACTATGAGAACAAAATGTACTTGACCCCCAGTGAGAAACACATGCTGCTAAAGGTGAGCACATCCATTCCTGTTGAAGCCTTTAAGACACGGCTGAAAGACAACTTCATAAATGAAGGCACTGCTCTATGTTTCAGGTCATGGGTTTTGGCCTGTACTTGATGGATGGAAATGTCAGCAACATCTATAAGCTGGATGCAAAGAAAAGGATAAACCTCAGCAAAATCGACAAATTCTTTAAGGTGAAGAACATCTGTTTGTTTCTCATGAAAACTGACTTTTTTGTTTTGTCATAATCCTGTGCTTGTAATGACTGTTTGAATGCTTCATAGCTGCAGGTTGTCCCTCTGTTTGGAGACATGCAGATAGAGCTGTCACGTTACATAGAAACAAGTGCCCACTATGAAGAGAACAAGTCCAAGTGAGTGATAGTCTACTACTAAATATTAGATGAATGGGTGTCCTGCATGACTTAAAAGCATTAGGATTTCTTTCTGTGTGATACTAGTTCTTTTTTCAATATAACTTGTCTGGTTAATGAAAAGTAAAGTTATTTTTGAGTTTGACCCTGTAACCATTGAGGTCAGTAAGGTTTTTTTTATTATTATTTTTTATTTACTCAGCAAGGACAAACAAGTGATAATAAAGGCATGTATAATGTTACAAAAGAGACTTCTTTCAAAAAAAATCTTACAAATAGGGCTGGGTAAAAATTTTAATCGATTCTCGTTTTTATGAACCGATATCGATTCTTAATTCCCAAAAATCGATTAGTCTATCCTATTTTCAGTTGATGAATGAATGGGACATTGTAGCACGCCTCCCATCCAATAGGCCTAAATCACAATAAGCTTTGTGTATTATTAGTTTTGATATTAAGCAAAGTCTTAAGAGAAAGGGCAGAATGAAGCGCACGTGAACAGATCCTCTCCTCTGCTTGAATACCAGTTAAGCTACAGCACGAAATAAACATGAATGAACACCTGATTCTAAGGTATGTTAAAAGATACAGTACAACTAACCAAAATCTGTATCATGTCTCATGTAATCACTCAATCTGTGTTTCAACTGGAAAGACGTCAATAAAGCCAGCTTGTAAATGTAAATGTCACGTAGCGTCAAATTTACCTCAGAAAAACCATATTCAGTGACCCTAAACTCTTTAGTCAGCTAGAAAAATTAACTCTAGTGAGGAGCATTTTGTTATATAATATATATATATATATATATGCACCTTTTTCGTATTCATTAGAATTGTTAATGTTCTTCAATATTTAATGCTTGTTTGAATAAATCCAAATAAATAACTTTTTTTGACGCCCACCATTTAAATGTTTCTTTTTCAAAACACTAATCGGAGTAGAAATGTAATTATTATAATTAAAATTAACTTTAATTATTAAAAAAACTTTGAGTGTAATTCAAGTATTTGTTTAGTGTTTTGAAAGAAAATTTTACCTAATATATATCCAAAATAATCAAATGGAATTGAAACACAAGCTTTTGAATTGAAATTGAATCGAATCGAATCGTGAAATTTGTGTCAATACCCAGCCCTACTTACAGATCCCAAGGGTTTGAATGGTAGTGTACATCTTCTCTCTCTCAGGTGGACCTGCACTCAGAGCAGCATCAGTCCGCAGTATAACCTATGCGAGCAGATGGTGCAAATCAGAGAAGACCACATCCGCTTCATCTCTGAGCTGGCGCGCTACAGTAACAGTGAGGTGGTGACCGGCTCTGGACTGGACAGTCAGAAGTCTGATGAGGAATACAGGGAGCTCTTTGACTTGGCACTCAGAGGACTGCAGCTTCTGTCCAAGTGGAGCACTCATGTCATGGAAGTGGTACGTCTGAGATCATGCAAACCGTTTTCAGCAGCATTTCAGTTCTCAGTTTGTCATGCATTTCAAATCTCTTCTCTTTCTCTAGTACTCTTGGAAACTGGTCCACCCAACTGATAAATTCTGTAATAAAGACTGTCCCGGCACAGCTGAGGAGTATGAACGCGCTACCCGCTACAACTACACCAGCGAGGAGAAGTTTGCCTTGGTGGAAGTCATTGCTATGATCAAGGGTCTTCAGGTTCTTATGGGCCGGATGGAGAGCGTGTTCAACCAGGCCATCAGGCACACCATCTACTCTGCCCTCCAGGACTTTGCACAGGTGACCCTGAGAGAGCCACTCAGACAGGCCGTGCGCAAAAAAAAGAATGTCCTCATTAGGTAAGAAGTTCACCACGTAAAAAATAATATACTTTTTAGGGCATTGCTTATCTTCTTGCTTCCCTGTAGTGTTCTTCAGGCTATTCGTAAAACCATCTGTGATTGGGAAGGGGGAAGAGAGCCTCCTAATGACCCATGTTTGAGGGGAGAGAAGGACCCCAAAGGAGGCTTTGATATCAAAGTTCCTCGTCGCGCTGTTGGCCCCTCAAGCACACAGGTCAGTCAAATAGTTTTTGCAACATAGATGATATTTTTTGATATTTGTAGTGTGTTGTATTACCTGGGTGTGGGATGTTGTATTTCCTGTAAAGTAAAGTTTGTTTCTGAGTAGTTTCTGATCCTTCCTGTTTTGTAGCTCTACATGGTGCGCACCATGCTGGAGTCTCTCATCGCTGATAAAAGTGGCTCTAAGAAGACTCTTCGCAGCAGTCTGGATGGCCCCATTGTTCAGGCCATTGAGGATTTCCACAAGCAGTCTTTCTTCTTCACCCACCTCTTGAACTTTAGTGGTGCGACAACAGTAACATTTTTCTATTTTGAAAGGCTGTCATCAATACCAAGTGCATTTTCATGATTTTCATGGCAAAAGAGAATAGACTGAGGGAAATGTTGTATGCCTTTCATGACATACTCATTCTCTCCTGATTGTTTCTCAGAGGCCCTGCAGCAGTGCTGTGATCTGTCCCAACTCTGGTTCCGAGAGTTCTTCCTTGAGCTCACTATGGGTCGTCGCATCCAGTTCCCCATCGAGATGTCAATGCCCTGGATCCTCACTGATCACATTCTGGAGACCAAAGAGCCCTCCATGATGGAGTATGTGTCATAAAGTTCATATTGATTATTAAGTTACTTTTTTTCAAATTGGTAAATACATTTAGCAAGGATGCAGTAAATTGTTTAAAAGTGACAAATACATTCATTATGTTACTGTTACAAATAAATGCTGTTCTTTTGAAATTTCTATTCATCAAAGAATCCTGAAAAAATATACATCACAGTTTCCACAATAAATACTAAGCAGCACAACTCTTTTCAACATTGATATTAAGATATGTTTTTTGAGCAGCAAGGATTTCTGGGGTTAGTTCACCCAAACATAAAAATTATCCTATGATTTACTCACTCTTAAGCCGTCCTAGATGCATATGACCGTCTTCTTTCAAATGAGCACAATCTGAGTTATATTAAATTATATTCTCGCTTTTCCCAGCTTTATAATGGTTAACAAAGGCCTTCTGAAGCGCAGCCATGTGTTTTTGTAAGAAAAAATATCCATATTTAAAACTTTATTAACTACAACAACTAGCTTCCGGCAGACGGACGTACGCATCAATTTGCATCGGAAGTATAAACCCTGATCCGTTACATGACATTATTGATGAATGTGGAACCGACACAACAGAACACTGGTCACAAATTAGAAGTCTAAAAGGAGAATTTTTAAAGAGAAATGTCGGAGGATTTCAATATAAGAGGGGTTACTCTTTTGGTATAAATCGATGTGTACGGCTGTCTGCCAGAAACTATTTATTATAGTTAATAAAGTTTTAAATATGGATATTTTTCCTACAAAAATCTTAAGCTCCCTTCACTACCATTACAAAGCTTGGAAGAGACATATTATTTTTTAATATAACTCAGATTGTGTTCGTCTGAAAGAAGATATAAACATATAAACCTAGGATGAGTAAAACATAGGATAATTTTCTTTTTTGGGTGAGCTGTCCCTTGAAGGATCACGTGACACTGAACACTGAAGTAATTATGCTATAAATTCAAGAATGAATTACATTTTAAAATATATTAAAATAGAAAATAGTGTTTTAAATTTGCATTATCACAGACTTTCTGAATTGCTTGATTCTGATTGGTCAGTGCGATATTCCGAAGTCAATTATTCGCAGATAATGGCCTTTGTCAGTAGCAATGCTGCATAATGACCTCGTTGGGGTTTAGTAATATTTCACAATATTACTGTTTTTACTGCATTGTTGATCAACCAAATGCAGTCTAGGTGACCATAAGAGCCTAAAAAATTTTACCGACCCCAAACTTTTGATCAGTAGTGTATGTGAACATTGACCAATTATGTCTGTCCGAATGTATCATTTTTGACAGAAATCTTTTTCCCCCCTCAGATATGTGTTGTATCCGTTGGACCTTTATAATGACAGTGGTTATTATGCCCTCACCAAATTCAAGAAGCAGTTCCTCTATGATGAGATAGAGGCAGAGGTAGAGTGTCACAGATTTATTTATGTTTTCCATTCAAAAATGTATCTTAAGTAAAAACTAAAGCAGTCTCTTTTCTTTTTAGGTCAATCTGTGTTTTGATCAGTTTGTATACAAGTTAGCTGATCAGATATTTGCCTACTACAAAGCAATGGCTGGAAGGTAAAAATATTGCTTTCTTATTTTAAATGTTAGTGCTGTTTCTTATGCTAGTAAAGGTCAAAGTGAGGACATTAGTCTGCTAGATGTTTTTTTTTTTTTTGATGTTTGAATGGATTGTATGGTTCTTTCTCTTCCTCACAGTGTCCTTCTAGACAAACGCTTCCGTGCGGAGTGTAAGAACTATGGTGTGATCATTCCATACCCGCCCTCAAACCGCTACGAGACACTGCTCAAACAGAGACATGTGCAGGTGTCACATAATTCTACCATTTGAATGGGCAACTCAAAATTGTTTTTTCTATTTAGTGAATTAATAATTGGTAATAAATGTATTTCAATCTCTCAGTTGTTATGATCTTCAAGTATGTGTTTTTAATGAATAACAAATTTACTTTAACTCTGTATTCTTGGCAAACATTAATTTGCATAACATATTTGTGTTTGTGTTTTTTAGCTGCTGGGTCGCTCCATTGACCTGAACAGGTTGATAACTCAGAGAATCTCAGCAGCCATGTACAAATCTCTGGATCAGGCCATCAGCCGCTTTGAGAGCGAGGACCTCACCTCCATAGTGGTATGATATAATTTCCATAATTTCTGTTTATTCAGTGACAAACTTGCAGCCAAGGTTTTTTTTTTTCATACTTTGAAATTAAATGGGGCCCATCAATTAGTTACCCATATTCTTTTGTGAAAATTTCTTCTTTTGTGTTCAGCTGAAAAAGAAATTCATATGAGGTTGGAACAACTTGAGAGTGATTAAATGATGACAGAATTTTTGTTTTTGAGTGAATTATCACTTTAACCCTATATATCCTGAAATATGAAATAATAGTCAAAAAATATATATTTTTAAATGAAATGGTTTGTTGAAAAAAAAAAAAGTAGTAGTATCATATTTGATACTTCAGGCTTTTTATGGCTCATATAGTATGATATATGAGAATATGGAGCTCGAGAAGTGAAAAAAATGCTTCAGTTTTACTCAGAGGCCCAAACTGATCAATAATATGCAATTTGGTGCAGGTGATATTTATATGACCAAAAAGATTAAATTCTGATGTAAATCAATGAGGTCTTTATAACGGGATAGCAGACTACTCGGATAACATGCATATAAATATCGGTTGACTCTCTTTATTTTGCAATAATATTTTAGTAAGGTGATATTTAAATGCGTAGTTTTATTAACAGAACTCTGTAGTTTTTATTTTGGTGGGCGAAACATATATAAATCAATGCAGTGGCGATAGATATACAAATACATCCTCAACCTCAAAAGCCTGATGTATCATGTTTGGTACTCACATTTAAATATGATAATTTAAAAAAAAAAATTGTATATGTATATGCTTGCATTTGCCTAATTCCAGTTAGCGTTCATCTTGAAATATTGTCAACAAAATAAAAGCTATTCTTACATTTACTTTATAAAAACAATAAAGATTTCACAGCAAAAAGACGTGAACCATAACCTGAAGAGGGATGTTTTTAGAATTATACTGAAAGGCCTTTACTAAACATATAAACTATCAGTCAGACAAGAGAAGGCAACATTTTTACAGCAAAGTTTTGATCAATTTGGACACCTTAGAAATTTGTGTATCAAATATGATACAGTAGGCTGTGTAGGGTTAATATTAGAATGGAAAAGTATTATGATTTAGAAATTTAAAGACTCTTAAATACTTGTGAAATTATGTTTTGGTCATGTGTATTCCAGGAGCTTGAATGGCTGATGGAAATCAACAGGTTGACTCATCGTCTGCTATCTAAGCACATGACCCTGGACAGTTTTGACGCCATGTTCCGTGAGGCCAACCACAACGTGTCTGCTCCATACGGGCGCATCACACTGCACGTGTTCTGGGAGCTCAACTTTGACTTCTTACCAAACTACTGTTACAACGGCTCCACCAACAGGTCAGTGACCATAGATACATGTCCCTACTAATGTGGTTCACTATAGATGGCCATGTTGAAAAATGTGTTTAATCTCATGGAACAGGTTTGTTCGGACAGCTATTCCATTCACCCAGGAGCCTCAGAGGGACAAGCCTGCAAATGTCCAGCCTTACTACTTGTATGGCTCCAAGGTCTGTAAGCAGCACGATTAGGTCATGTGACATTGAAGCAAAGCCTTGAATGTGTTTCATGCAGTGTACTAGAGAACACTGATGCAGTGAACATCTCGCTCTGTTTTTCAGCCTCTGAACATTGCTTACTCCCACATCTACAGTTCCTACAGGAACTTTGTGGGTCCTCCACACTTCAAAACAATCTGCCGTCTCCTTGGTTACCAGGGCATCGCCGTGGTGATGGAGGAGCTGCTCAAGATAGTCAAGAGCTTGGTATTTTTTGTCCATGTGTATTCATTGCACTCCAATAAAATCTGCCCACAATTTAGAGAAGATTTCTTTCTTCACTCGTCCTGTCCATCTGTCTTTTCTAGTTGCAAGGCACCATCTTGCAGTATGTGAAGACCCTCATAGAGGTGATGCCCAAGATCTGCCGCCTACCTCGTCACGAGTACGGCTCTCCAGGTGAGATCAAAAAATCTTAGTTAGTCTGACTGTGTAATCATCTGATTCAGCTTTTCCCCTCATTTGATTTTAGGGTAGTGAGTACAGAGACTCATTTTTATGTTATGTTATGTTGACTAAAAACAATAATAATAATAAATGAATAAAACTTGTATGCTCTGTTAGCCACTTTGGATTTAAAATGTCTTCCAAATGCATAAATGTAATTATATAAGGCCTGTCAATTGAATGTTTTCAGTCCAGTGAAAACACTTGTATAGCTTGTTAAGACGAATGTCAGATCTAGCCTGGAGTGTTTTTGATGATCTGTTATATGGAACATTTGTCTGGAATCCTGGAATTCTTCCACCATCTATATGCATTTTGTGAGGCAAATTTTGACCTGATGATTAAAAAAAAAATTCTGATTCATTTCTCACAATTGCTAGTTTGCATCTCGCAATTCTGACTCTTTTTCTCTCAGAATTGCGAGATATTAAATTGTGAGAAATAAACTCACAGTTGTGCGTTATGAATTGTGAGATAAAAACTTTTTATCTCAAGGTTATCTATTTTTTTATTCCGTGGCAGAAACAAATTTCCATATTCTGGGACCAGTTATTCATCTTAAATGTTTTAGTAACACTTTAATATAAGGCTTAATTTGTTAACATGAAATAACAGTGAACAATATTTCTATAGAATTTACTAATTTTAGATAATGTTAATCTTAAAATATTCGAATATATTTTTAAGATCAAAATTTGCATCTGTTAACTTGAATTAATGCACTGTGAACTAACATGAATATGAGCTTTTATGTTAACTAACATTAACAAACATGAACTAACAATATTTTCTTACAGCATTTATTTAACTTTGTTAATATATGAACTAATTTGAACAAATTGACCTTATTGTAAAGTATTACCAATCTTTTTGATGTTGAGGTATAATGAAACTGAATAGTCACACAACCTATGTCCGAATGTCAGATCTAGCCTGGAGTGTTTTTGATGATCTGTAATATGGAACATTTGTCAGGAATCCTGGAATTCTTCCACCATCAGCTGAAGGACATCATTGAATACGCTGAGCTCAAGACAGATGTGTTCCAGAGTCTGAGGGAGGTGGGCAACGCCATCCTCTTCTGTCTGCTCATCGAGCAAGCTCTGGTGAGACCCCCTCTGACCTCTTCTTCCTCTTTGCATGGCACAGTGTAGTTGCTTAGTTAATCTTTTATCTCTTAATCAATTGATCTAAAAGCTCATCATCTCAAAGCAGATTTCTATTTTAACATTAGCCATTCAGACCTGCCAACCTTTATGCATTTTGTGAGGCAAATTTTGACCTTGAAGTACCCAGGTATGATTTGTGACTCTAAACTATGCAAAAAGCGTCGACATCTTGTGTACGTGCAGTACTTGAGTCCAGTAAAGAAGCAGCAGCGTCTAGCCCGCCGAAAAACCAAAAGAAGAAGAGTTTGACTGATCATAGGTCTGGGTTCAGTCCCCCAAATATCAAGTATGGAAATTAATATTATAAATTATTGTACTGTAATTTTACTGTTGTTTTATGAAAAAACATTTTATTTTACAGTACAATAGTATTAGTATTCCAGTAGTTTTTGTTTAATTTTTAGAATTTAATAAAAATATTATTATGTAGTCATATGGAATGGATCACAGACAATAGTGTGAATTTTGGCTGAGTAATAAAGTTGATCATGTGGTTTTTTTTGTTTTTTTTTTACTTTAAACTATGTCTAGAGTCTAAGGTGAGTTTGTCTCTATTTCCTCATGCTAAAATTGACTGGAAATCTGTATTCTAAAGCAGATTAAGCAGTCTTTCCGGGATGCATCCCTGGCTCAAAAAAATACGATCGCATTGTTTGTTTTTTCATAGCTGATTTATGTGTTGAATAAATGCCGTTGAGTGGGGGAAATGACTGTGTGATGCGACGGAACGTGAACTAATCATTACACTATTGTGGTACTCAAAACACTTTGCCAAGGTTGGCAGGTCTGGTCTTTCATAAAATACTTTGTTTTCTTACTAATTTTTCTGATATTCTTAATGGAAATATTTTATAATGATTATCATGAGAGCATCCTATTGACGCACCAAAATTCAAGGCACAATCCTTGACGTGAGTCAGGCTGGCTTTGCTAATAAGCTGCATAAAGAGGCAGATTTGAATTTGTAGAAAGTGTGTGTTGTATGCTGATGTCTATGCCTGTGTGTGTGTGTGTGTGTCTGGATATGAATATTAATGAATTACTGTGTGTATGTTGACGAGTGTGTGGGTGGATGACACTGCTGCCATCTGCCCCTAAAAAGCAACTTTATTTCTCATTACACGCTGGCAACAACTACAGGTGGTAAGAAATTAGGCCTCATTCATGTAATCGAACCACAAACTGACTGAACGCACACTCTTCCTGGTTTCTATACTTTTTCTTTAGTCACTTTTGTGCCGTGTTCTGCCATGGATTCAAGGATGTTAGCGTCACCGAGATGACAGAATTAATCTCGAAATGTAATACGGTGCTGTGAACGTCTGGCCACGTTGTGAAGTTTGGACTCTACACGTACCCACTGGGTTAATATTAAGAGGCTTCTTTAGGATCATTTCCTCCAAAGGAAGTCTTCCTTGCTTTCATGGCAGTCACGACTCCTCTCTGGCTGCCTGTGACGTCCTGTGCTGGTGCACATCTGCTTCCATACACTTCTCTTCACTTCTTCTGACTGTAACTCTTCTGATGCCTGTTTCTCTTGTGTTTCTGTTTGGGTCACTCTCTGAAGCATAGTGAATGTGTCGGATGATCATTGCACGCTGATCTCTCATTAACATCGTTTCTGTCAGGGTGCTCTTCTGGTCGTCTCTCTCTCTTCTTGTTTGGGTGTTGTTCGGTGCTTGTTTTATTATTGTGAATGAAGTGGTTTTTGCTCAAGTTTGTGTACCTCATTGATTTCAAGGTCATTGCCATGAGACCTTTAAACTTTCACGCTGCATTTAATTTAGGGTTTCCACCAGTTGCCGCAATAATATTTTATTTGTTTCATATTTTTTTATCTTTCTGGTGTGAAAGGTTGTTTCCACCACAAGAGAACTTTTTATCTCACAATTCTGATTCATTTCTCACAATTGCAAGTTTGCATCTCGCAATTCTGACTCTTTTTCTCTCAGAATTGCGAGATGTTAAATTGTGAGAAATAAACTCACAGTTGTGCGTTATGAATTGTGAGATAAAACTTTTTATCTCAAGGTTATCTATTTTTTATTCCGTGGCAGAAACAAATTTCCATATTCTGGGACCAGTTATTCATCTTAAAATTTTAGGAACACTTTAAAATAAGGCTTAATTTGTTAACATGAAATAACAGTGAACAATATTTCTATAGAATTTACTAATTTTAGATAATGTTAATATTCTAATATATTTTTAAGATCAAAATTTGCATCTGTTAACTTGAATTAATGCACTGTGAACTAACATGAATATGAGCTTGTATGTTAACTAACATTAACAAACATGAACTAACAATATTTTCTTACAGCATTTATTTAACTTTGTTAATATATGAACTAATTTGAGCAAAGCGACCTTATTGTAAAGTATTACCAATCTTTTTGATCTTGAGGTATAATGAAACTGAATAATCACACAACATAGTCACGTACGCTATTTTATTAAGTTAGGTGCAATAGATACTTCTAAAATGTGGAATTGTAATCTTTACTAGTGACAGACCCTACATTCCATTCACAAACTGGAGGTGCGCACCTATGTCTATTTTATATTTTTTTATATCCCTCTTCGTGCCATAAGGTTGCCGACCGCTGAGCTAGATGGAGTACAGCAGACTGGAATGTAGAATTGTAGACTTAAATTGGGTAACCAGCAGATATTCCACAAATATATAACCTTTCAGTGCACAACACTATCATAGTCCTCACAAAAATATTGAGACTATGCATAACATGGGGAACACTGCTTACGTCTGGTGATCTAAAGTCTGCCGGGAAATGTTTTGAAATTGTTTAATAAAAATGTGAATTTATTATACAAGCAGTATTTAAATAGCTGTAGTGGTGATACTTTGAAGGGGATGAATCTAGAATTAAATGCATATTTAAAGATAAACTACATCATCATGACAATATCCATAACGTTTTTTTTAATATAAGGAATAATTGTTTTTTCTATAGATTTTAATTATAGACCATCTTAACGAACTTTCCAGTAGAATGATCAAATGATTAAGCCCAAAGTATACTTTAGCTGTTCACGTTCCGCTACAGTCCTCGCACTGTCTGCGTAATGTAATTTCCATCATCAGGAGCGTCCGCGGAAGCCTGCGTGCAGCCCAATTCCATGCAGATTGTGCGTATATAACAGCACATGCACAAGGAGAATGTTGAGACTGAGGAATCCACTTGCAGGCAATATGCAGTTGTGATGTATCATACAGTATTTGAAAAAGAGTGCGGAAAGAGTGTTACAAACGCTGTTCTAAAAACGGTAAACAAGGCAGCATATCATTCTCCATTATTTATATTTCATTCTTGTTTTAAGCTTAGTAGGGGTAGTAGGGGTAGTCGGGGTTGTAATCTGAAGGTTGCCGGTTCGATGCCCACGCCAGCAGGAATTGAAAGTGGGGATTGTGAATGAACAGCACTCTCTCCATCTTTGATACCATGACTAAAAGTGCCCTTGAGCAAGGCACCTAACCCCTAATTGCTCCCCTTGTAAGTCGCTTTGGATAAAAGCGTCTGCTAAATGATGAAGAAATGTAAATGTAAACTTTGCACACAATAGTGGATCTGCTACTTTTCTATCCTTGTGACTGAATGTCCTATAAATGACACAACTCAGTGCTGCCCTCTGACATCTTATAGAGTATAGAAAAACACGATGAACTCAGCCATCCATGCTCATCCGTGCTTGAGTGTGCTTTGAAAGCTGTACGGACACAATTGTTTGCAAGACGGAGCGGAACGTGGAAAATTAAGTATACCCGGGCCTTTAGTTGGGATCATTTATCAGTACTATATTTGGTATAATCTGTTAACATTATTTAGATCGAGCTTATTTTCATTCAACATGAATTCTACATATATTTAGGGTCAAAATGTTATATTTTCACATTTTCGTACATATTATGACTAACCCATTTTCACACTGATATGTGTGTGATGTTTGTGTTACGTAAAGCTTGATTCAGATTTCATTTAAAAGTGTGATAAAGAATCATTTCTCATTCGTTCCTCACCATGTTTCTGTGCTGTTTGTTTGAACTCAGTCACAGGAAGAAGTTTGTGACTTACTTCATGCTGCACCATTCCAGAATATCCTCCCTAGGGTATACATCAAAGGTAAGAAATGATATTCCAAAGCTCCAAGATCATTTCCTCTTCGGTGCTTTTTGATTAAGATAGCGTATATAATATAATAATATATATATATATATATGTGTGTATATATGTATGTATGTATCTGCTGAAATCTTGCTTGCTTGTTGAACTCTACAGAGGGTGAGCGACTGGAGGTGAGGATGAAGAGGCTGGAGGCAAAGTACGCTCCTCTTCACCTGGTGCCCCTCATTGAGAGACTTGGGACCCCACAGGTGAGGCAACATGCTCATTGCTAGTAATGTGATTATTTATGCCAGATGTTCCCAAACATATGCGCAGCAAGGCTTATGCGCACCGAGACTGATCATAAATGCAGTAAATACACTAGTATAGTGAAATATTATTCCAAATTAAACTGTTTCTGTTTTATTATATTTATAAATGCAATTTATTTCTGTGATGGAAAAGCTGAATTTTCAGCATCATTACTCCAGTCTTCAGTGTCACATGATCCTTCAGAAATCATTCTGATATGCTGAATTGCTGCTCAACACATTATCAGTGTTGAAAACGGCTGTTCTCAATATTTTTGTGGAAAATAACAGCATTTATTTTTAAACGGAAATCTTTTGTAACATTGTAAATGTCTTTACTGTCACTTTTGATCTATTTAAAGGGTTAGTTCACCCAAAAATGAAAATTCTGTCAATAATTACTCGCCCTCATGCTGTTCCAAACCCATAAGACTTTCGTTCATCTCCGGAATACAAATGAAGATTTTTTTTTTTTTTTTTTTTTTGATGAAATCTGAGAGCTGTCTGTTCCTCCATAAACATCTTCGCAACTACCACTTTGGACGCTTCAAAAAGTTCATAAAAAGATTGTAAAACTAATCCATATGAATTGAGTGGTTTAGTCCAATTTTTCTGAAGAGACACGATCACTTTATATGATGTACAGAATAAATTTAGGCTTTTATTTACATATAAATATTCATAAACTCACACATCACTTGTGGTAAACGGATGCTCAAGCTTGTTTGCTTGACCAATGAGGTTCATTCTCATATGTTACGCAGCACGTTTGAACTTCCAGAAGAGCCAGTGAGGTTCATTCTTGTGTGTTACGCAGCATGTTCGAGCTTTCGCAAGAGGTTTGTTCTTGCACGTGAAGCAGGTTCGGTTGAGCTTTTGTTTGATCGCTGATCAATCTTTATATGTGAATAAAGGCCTAGAATAGATCTGTTGATCATAAAAAGCGATCGAGTCTCTTAAGAAGATTTGGACTAAACTGCTCAATTCATATGGAATTCAAGTTCAAGAGCTCATGAACTTTTTGAACTGTCAAAATGTTAGTCGCTTAGCTGTTTATGGAGGGACAGAAATCGCCCAGATTTCATTAAAAATATCTTAATTTGTGTTCGAAGAAGAACCAAAATCTTACAGGTTTGGAACAGCATGAGGGTGAGTAATTAATGACACAATTCTCATTTTTGGGTGAACTAACCCTTTAATGCGTTTTTGCTGAATAATAAAGTCTTAATGACCCGACTGTTAGTGTAGGTTTATGCATCTGTTTATTAGACCGTTTATGGCTTCAGTGCTTCATGTAAATTGGTTGATTTGGTTTCCATTTAAACATTTTGTTTTTAATAACTTCTCTCAGCAAATTGCAATAGCGCGGGAAGGAGACCTGCTGACGAAGGAGCGTCTGTGCTGTGGGCTGTCCATGTTTGAAGTTATCCTGACACGCATTCGCAGCTTCCTGCAGGACAGCGTGTGGCGAGGCCCTCCCCCCACCAACGGCGTCATGCATGTGGACGAGTGCATGGAGTTCCACCGCCTCTGGAGTGCCATGCAGTTTGTGTACTGCATCCCTGTGGGCACACACGAGTTCACTGCAGAGTATGCCAACGTCATACACATACATTCAGTTTGTCGTTAACAAAAAAATGTAGCACTTGATTTCGGTTTACATCATAAAACTAACATGTTTGGGGTATTTTTGTGTTTAGGCAGTGTTTCGGTGACGGTCTGAACTGGGCTGGCTGTGCCATCATTGTGCTTTTAGGACAGCAACGTCGCTTTGACCTCTTCGATTTCTGCTACCACTTGCTGAAGGTCCAGAGGCAGGACGGCAAAGATGAGATCATTAAGAACGTGGTGGGTGTCTGATGTCGTAGACATGAACTTTTTAAAATAACATAACTCATTTCAGCCAGAGATTCTATATACATTACCATTCAAAAAAAAATACTTTTATTTATTAAGAATGCATTAAATTGATCAAAGCTAACAGTAAAGACATTTGTGATGTTACTAAAGATTTTTATTTGAAATAAATGCTGTTCTTTTGAAGGTTCTATTCATCAAAAAATCCTAAAAACAACAAAAAAATGCATCACGGTTTCGAGAAAAATATTACGCAGCACTGTTTTCAGCATTTATAAGAAGAAATGTTTCTTGAACACCAAATCAGCATATTAGAATGATCCTTCACTGAAGGATCGTGTGACACTGAAGACTGAAGACTTTCTATTCGGCTTTGCCTTCACGGAAATAAAAGAAACTTAAACCAGTTGTTTTAAATTGTAAAAATATTACACAATATTACTGTTTTTACCATTTTTGTCATACAGACCCCAAACTTTTGAATGGTAGTGTAAATGCGCCACCTTCTGTATTTAACGTTATTTGTCGTGTAACTTTCAGCCACTGAAGAAAATGGCAGACCGCATCAGAAAGTATCAGATTCTCAACAACGAGATCTTTGCCATCCTCAACAAGTACATGAAGGCTGTGGAGACAGACAGTTCTACTGTGGAGCATGTTCGCTGTTTCCAGCCTCCTATACATCAGTCTCTGGCCACCACATGTTAAACAAACTTTGACTTCCAGCTGTTCTATTCTTCCTCTGGTGTGACATTGGTCTCAAACGTAGTGTACAGAGCCTTTGAGCTTTGAAGATTGCCTCAGTTTTATTTAAATAAGAGAAAAAAACCTCCAGTCTCGCCACACAGTAGATTTCTCAGTCTGTCCCAGATGTTATCTAACCCTTATGAATATCAGCACCCCCACATCCGTTTAACATTCGGAGGAGATTCGAAGTAAACCGGTTCGAGAGATTTAGGATTGCTAAAAATATTTCCAGGTCACCAGAGGAAGTGTTAACAAATGTTGTTTAAGTTCTAGTACGAAAACAAAAAAAAGTAAATCTAAATGAATTTTTGATTATAAATAACTATTAAGAGAAAACATGATTGATGTCAGTTTAGTTTTTTTTTTTTTTTTTTTTTTTAATCATGCCCATACAGATATGATTTCATTTCTAATAGTATTTGCATGTACCTCACAAATCCCATATATCCTAATATTGTTTGTATTGTAACATACAGACCAAAAAGCAAAAGTACATTGACATCTATGGACAAGAATTTCCAATCATTTCTCCCTTTCAAATATTTTTATGGCCAGAATTGTTTACAGAATTCTGTTCTCCTTATTGTATTACAGCACTGGTTTACAGGTCTCTGCATTTGTACCATCCATCATTGTAAAAGCTGTCGAGATTTGCGTGTAGTACTTGTTCTGATTTTATTGGTACTTCACTGGCATCAGTATTTGCCTCAACTATTGAAAAGTAACCTCACTTATCTTTTCTGTCAGTTTAATCTCAGTCTTCAGACTGTTAATTTGGGCTATTTTATACAAGATAACCATGTGTTAACTAGTGAAGCAGTTCACCGTTCTAAAGTACTAATAACTGGATTTGTGCTGTGATGACATCTCTTTAATTACCTCTTAGTTGTTACAGACTGCAGTAGTACTACTGCATTACCTTGACCAATAACGGACAAAAAGGGAAAATGTTGGACATCCATTGTTTCAATATCAAGGTTACTAAAACTTGCAGAAATATTTCAGTATTTACCTTCACAGGCCCTTTGCTTCAGCAGTGTTAGACGGATTGGCAAGCGTTCTGTTCAATTTTGTAATTTATGTGGCTATTGTAAATGTAACCTCATGAATGCTCATCATATTCTGTTATTTGCTTTTTTCAGTTTCAGAGTTTTCAGATTGATTTTAATCTGTTTTTAAATAACTGTTGACTTAAATGGGTATTTTCCAGTAATCTATTTATGCATAAAAGTTCATTTTTCTTGCTCTTGAAAGGGTTAATAATGTGAATGATGATGGAAAAATGTTTTGACATTTAAGGAAGTGCTGTTTTAAAAACTCAAAGCATGACAGGTGTAATTTATTGTCATCATGGATCTATTTGTGACATGAGATTTTTGTTCATATTGTTGTACAAGTGATCATGTTTTGAAATACAAAAAAAGGTACAACAAATGGTTCTGAACAGGAATTATAATAATGTTGTATTTCCATGAAATAAAAAAAAAATATCTAACTGAAACGGGCTGATTTATTAGAATATTTTTTTATGTATTTATCATTATTATTAATTGCATTAAAGGGATAGTTCACCCCAAAAGTAAAATACTGTTATTTATTCACTCAAGTTGTTCAAACCCTGCATAAATTTCTTTGTTCCTCTGTACACAAAGAAAGATCTTTGGAAGGATGTTTGTAACCAAGCAGATCTCATGACTCATTGACTACCAATGACATTTTTGTGTGAACTACCCTTTCAAGATTCAATTAATTATCATTTAGTGTCAATTGTTCAATTGCAGCTTTGTTTAATCTAATCTAGAGTTTACCACATGGTAATACAAAATTTTCTTTTTATCTAAATCTTTTAGCGAAACTTTTAGATGTTTTCTGAGGTGGAAATGCAGCACTTTGCTATTTTCAGTACTAATATGCAAGTAGCAAAGTAGAGAGTGAAATGCTTCCCTCATTCTAGCCTTTTATTCCATGCTTATTTAAGAAAGCTTTACTTATTTGAGAAGGAGTGTTCGGATATTACCATGTTAATGCCTAATTGGTGATTTAATCAGTAAGTTCCTGTGGTTTTTCACACCTTGGGTAGGTCTGAATGGGATGTAATTAATTGCCTTGTTTTTAAGAACATTTCATCCAATGCAGGAGGCACTTAGCGCTAGATAAACATTTCCTCCACATGGGGATGATGATGGCACAGCAGGAAATGTGAAGAATCCACAAAGTTTTTCTCTTATTTTTTTTTTTCATAACTGACTGTTCATTTGTGGAAGTTTCAAGGATGTTATGAATATTTTGCCAATATGAATACACAACTCATAAAGTCTGTTTTGTAAGAGACTGAGGCCTCTGATTGGCTGTGCTGAACGGGCAGGCAGAGGAGGGTGGTGCTTTTAAATGACACACAGAGTAAATGTTTGCTTTCCATCAATAAAAATGACACCCAACACCCCCAATCCGCCAAACAGCTGTCTCTCACAAAGGAGAGGACGGGAGAGGGGAGAGCTGTGACCACTGACTGAGACACAATGCCAACCTTACAGACTGAAAAATAGATCCACATTATATATATATATGTGTGTGTGTGTGTGTGTGTGTGTGTGTGTATGGTAGTGATGATCAGAGTCAAGAAATAATTTACCCCCTGAATTTCAAGAAAAGTTTTCACCTTTTAAGGGCCAATTCTATTCTTTTCTAACTATCATCTTTTTTCACTTTACATATTAATCAATTTGACAATGTATTACCTATTAAACATAAAACAACTTATTTAGGAGACTATTATTTGAGAAATTATTTGTATAATAATAGCACATTTATTATTAATAGTATAATAATATATTTTTATTATATATAATTTCTGACCCTTTTATTATTCTGTTTTCTCAAATAATTCCAGTTATTAGTCTTTATCAAGCTAAAAGAAAGAAAGAAAAGAAAGAAAGAAAGAAAGAAAGTTTCTTGAACGTTTGCTTTAAGTTTTGGTCTAGGTTTGGTCTAGGTTTTAAAGAAAGAAAGAAAGAAAGAAAGAAAGAAAGAAAGAAAAGAAAGAAAGAAAGAAAAGAAAGAAAGAAAGAAAGAAAGAAAGAAGGAAAGAAAGAAAGTTTCTCGAACGTTTGCTTTAAGTTTTGGTCTAGGCCTGAAAGAAAGAAAGAAAGAAAGAAAGAAAGAAAGAAAGAAAGAAAGAAAGAAAGAAAGAAAGAAAGAAAAGAAAGAAAGAAAGAAAGAAAAAGAAAGAAGAAAGAAAGAAAGAAAAGAAAGAAAGAAAGAAAGAAAGAAAGAAAGAAAGAAAGAAAGAAAGAAAAGAAAGAAAGAAAGAAAGAAAGAGAAAGAAAGAAAGAAAGAAAGAAAGAAAGAAAGTTTCTCGAACGTTTGCTTTAAGTTTTGGTCTAGGCCTGAAAGAAAGAAAGAAAGAAAGAAAGAAAGAAAAAGAAAGAAAGAAAGAAAGAAAGAAAGAAAGAAAGAAAGAAAGAAAGAAAGAAAGAAAGAAAGAAAGAAAGAAGGAAAGAAAGAAAGAAAGTTTCTCGAACGTTTGCTTTAAGTTTTGGTCTAGGCCTGAAAGAAAGAAAGAAAGAAAGAAAGAAAGAAAAAGAAGAAAGAAAGAAAGAAAGAAAGAAAGAAAGAAAGAAGAAAGAAAGAAAGAAAGAAAGAAAGAAAGAAGAAAGAAAAGAAAGAAAGAAAGAAAAGAAGAAAGAAAGAAAGAAAAAGAAAGAAAGAAGAAAGTGTCATTGCTGAATAAAATAAAGTCAGTATATCAGTGTGTGGTGGGCAGGACGCTGGTCAGAGGGCGGGAGATCTGCACTCATATATGTGACTCAGTCTGAGGAGCAACACACTTCCAAACTTTCCTGACTGGACTCCTACAGCAGTTTACACACATAGTGTGGGATTTCCAAATGCTCTGTGATCCAAATTGAGATTTAAATTCAATTTATTTAAAAATCCAATCTGGAATTGGGCGTTATTTGGCAATTATTTAGGCCTAGTTGAACAACAAAAGACATGATTGACGAAGTAAAACGCGAGAGAGGCGATCAATGGATGTCATATTACTCCAGCGAGGTATGTTCCTGTTTAATTCAATTTACCTGCAATTTCTCGTGACATTTCGCAATTATTGTAAACGTCAGTTGTTTTGCGAGGAAACATTTAAATGATCTATATGGATATTGCCCAAATTAAATAGAACAACTAATATTTATTTATTTATTTTTTTAATTTTATAACTTGCTTTTTTTAAAAACTTGTTTTTCATATTAATGACGTGTTTATATGTCATAACTGCCGCATAAAACAAATCTTAAATTCATCTGTTTTTTTTCTTTTAGAATTCTTCTAATTCATTCAAACATATTTTTCAGTCAAAACATCAGAACAAATCCCGTTAAAATAATAATAATCTAGAACTGTCGACTGGAATCCGTTTGAAGCGTCCGTTCATGGTGACGCAATGACGCAGTCACGTTAACGTTCCCATGGTTATACGTGTGTATACTTGTTTTGACTGTACTTGTGAGGACCAAATGTCCTCACTTATATTGTGAAATACTTTGTCAACCCACTAGTGAGGACATTTGATTGGTCATCACTATTTAAAAAGGCTTATGAATCAGTTAAAAGAGGTTTTTATTTAAATCCAGTGATGGTCACTTGTTTCCGTGATGGGTTTGTTTAGGAGTAGGGGTTGGGTGATAGAAAATCAATGGAAGTCTATGGAATGTCCTCACTAAGATAGCAAAACAAACCTGTGTGTGTGTATGTGTGTGTGTGTGTGTGTGTGTGGTCTCGCAGCAGTTAATTGATTGACTCTGTGATTGTGTTGAATGTCTCGCGCTGACACTCGTGTATGACTTCACGAGCACGAGCTCATAACCAGAGGGGCGTTTCGGAATCCGAAACACGAAAGCGGGGTTCCGACTTGAAAGGGCCGAATTATTACGAACGGTGTCCATTTAGGGGGAAAAAGAACAACTGAGAACAGCAGTCGCGCCCCCAAACACCCCTCTGTCATGAGTGAGAGAAAAGGCGGACGGTGAGTGACTTAAAAAGAGACAAAACAAGGGTGAGAAGAAAAGCCGGACTAGCCGGATAATGGGGTTATCGGCTGGGTGGGTGGTCAGAATACATTTACACGGCGTTACCCAAGGCGCCAAGGTTTGGTTATGAAATAAAGTTTTGGCAGGGATGTGAGTCCAAGTGATGCGAACTCAATGTCCAAAATTAATGAGTTAAAATTGATATTTATGACCCAAATAATGGTCAAAGAGCAAGCAAATTTGTATATTCACCCAGTCCTGTAGGGTGAGTAAAACTTTAAACTATGCTATTAGCATTTTTTATTTATTTATTTTGATTTGCCCTTTTTAAGGGGTGACATTTCTCTTTATGTACAATAGTTTTTTTTTTTTTTTTCAACCATATAGACCAATATATCAATTTATGTAGCCTATAATACTTTATTTGAAAACAAACTACAGTAAATTTGATGGCTGTTAATTCTAAAATCAAAATAATACTCACAATCATAACACTGTAAACGTTTGAAATAATATATGAGGATTCTTTAAATAGCTCGTTCTGTTTTAGATTTAATCAGTTTTAATAGTTTTTTGTCAAAGAAAAAGAATGGGCCATTTTTTCACCTTTGTTTTTTGCCACAAGGCCTTGGTTTATTCTGACTCTGGCCCTCACGTCACAGTAATAATGTTCTTTTCTCGTCTTTGCAGGTGTATTATGGAGCAGACAGTCTGCCGCTGGGCCCTAGAGGATATTCTCCCCCCGAGCATCACTACCTGAGCTACGGCCCATCGTGTGACTCAGTGGCTGCGGGAAACACGGGGAGGCTTGAAAACCCAGTGGGGATGGTGCCTCCACCAAATCCCAAAGGATACGCTGAAAGCAGCTCCAATGAACACGAGTTTCCGGCACTGAAATCAGTTTACAGACGGACCTTAAGCCATGCCAAACCACCGTATTCCTACATTTCTCTTATCTGCATGGCAATTCAGCAGTCACCAGCCAAGAGACTGACTCTGAACGAGATCTACGACTGGATCCGCCAACTCTTCCCATATTACAGACAGAATCAACAGCGATGGCAAAACTCCATCCGCCATTCCCTGTCGTTTAACGACTGCTTCGTGCGCGTACCGAGATCGCCAGACTCGCCAGGGAAAGGCTCGTACTGGGCCCTGCACCCTGACTCCGGTAACATGTTTGAAAACGGCTGCTACATGCGTCGCCAGAAGCGCTTCAAGTGCCAGAAGGCGACGTCGCCATCAGCAACGAAAAATTCCGATGGGGAAGCTGTGAAAGTTGAAGGGAAGAAAAAAAAGGTGGAGGTCAAGACAGTCATCTCTTCTTGCAAATCACATGTACCTCCTTCGAGTGACGCCACATCACAGCATTCAGCCATATTACCAGTGTCCTATCCAACCACCAAAGCACCTTCTGCTTCCCATCTTCCTCAGCATCTTACTCACTCACACACTTTATTTCCTACCCAGACTCTAGATATCTCAACACACTCCCTGAGCGCACCGTTCCCAACCATGCCCAGCCCAAACCTGCAGTCTGTCCCATCAGCCTCTATGGAAACCAGCTTGCACTGTGAACCAACATCCCAAAACTCCTTTTCTGTCCCGCGACGTATGGACTTCCAGTACTGCGAGACCCCTGTGAGCTACCCAGTTTACTGCCAGACTAATTCCCATCCCAACTTCACCTCGTACGCTGGAGATTCCGTTTACTATCCTGGATTTAGCATGTGTTCTGCTCCTCTTCTGAGTTCCTCCTGATTGTCCTTCTGTAGCGTATAAGGGCTATTAAAAATAAATCCGTTTCTGTTTAGATGCTTATAATTGCTGTATATATTAGTTAATGGAACGCCCCATAGCTGGAGAAGTATCTGTTATCTGATGCTAAAGGATTTCAGTGATTCCCTGTGAATGTTTCAGATATATTCAATTGAATTGAAGGTCTTTGAAGATACATATCAACATGAATTCCTTGCTGTAAATCTCAAGTAAAATTTGAAACATTCCAAAAGGTGTTAACTCTATTATTTGGGTGTCTGGTGTAAGGTGCAAGATTATATTCACATTATTTTACAGCTGCATTTTTTAAATTCCTCAAGATAGTGTTTGGGGAAGAATCAACTCAACGGAGGCATTGTCCTGCTCACATTGTAAAAGATAAACATCATTTCCTGCCCTAACATTCCTCACACTAACCAAGACAGCCACACTGAAAACTAGTAGCTACCTTTAGGAACCAATAAAAATTAATAAAATGGACAAGACACACAAACAAACAGCAGATTCTGAACAATACATAATCATTAAAATAATGAATAAGTTATAAGTTATGAAAATTAATTAGATGATATAAATATATAAATAGGAATATTGTGCATATAAATTTACAAGTAAATGAATCTTAAATAATGCATATTTCTAACACTAACATGTCTCTAAACAGGCAGGAAAACTATATATATGCTAATTAGATAATATCAAATAAATAATATAGCAATATTATGCATATTGTAAATTAATTAATAAAATATATAATATATATTTCTAGTAAAGGAAAATAATAATATGTAAATTAAAAATAAAAATAAATGCATGATAAAAATAACAAGTAAATATAAAAAAGCATATTTAGGCAGAAAAACCTGCGCACAGCACAAACTACTGAAACTACTAATATAGGAGAGGATAGTGAATAGTGTCCAGACAAGGCTTGTGATTTTGACTGTCTGATGGGCTGAATACTGGCAGTAGAAAGGTTGCGACCCCCTCCATCCCCTCCTAGCCTAACCTTTGATTCCTGGGTAAGCAGGATTGTGTTTGAGTGTATGAGAACAAAAGGAAGACACTGGTCTTAATGGTGGACCTCCCCAAAGCAGTGTCTTCCCAACAATGGGATACAGGGACACCCACAGCGATCTGAGCAGAAGCCACAGACCCCTCAGTGTGTGTCCGAGATTCAGAGAGAGGACGAGACATGAGGAGTTCATGAGATTTCAGAGTTGGGATCTGTTCCTGTGATGGTGATTGTCTTCTTTCGAAGTCGGTCCGTCCTCAGATTCTGCTCTGTGCTGATTTGATGGATAACTATGCTGTAGCTTTCTGAATATCTGAAGAGTCTGTGTGTATTCACTTCCAAGCAATACAAGGGTGTGAATTGTGATTTCTAAAGTGTGAAGATGCTGTTTGTAGGTCATCAGTAGGCCAGCTGTGGATGCAGAGGGGGGTGGGGTGGGAGGAAGGGGTCTGCTGCCAGGTGACTGTCAATCTCGCTTCAGTCTTATTCATCCTAAAATAGCTTAAACGTATGTAAGTTGAATTTATGCTATCAAAAATATGATCATTATGACTATTTGAAATTATATGAATGTAAACTACTAGTTTTGAAAAAAAAACCAATACTTTTATTCAGCAATAATGCAATAAATTGATCAAAAATAAACATATTTCAAATAAATGCTGTTCTTTTGCAGAACTTTCTATTCATCAAAGAACACTGAAAAAAATCAGTTTCCACAAAAATATTAAGCAGCACAACTGTGTTCAAAAATGATAATATTAAGAAATGTTTATTGTGCAGTAAATCAGTATATTAGAATGATTTTCAAAGGATCATGTGACACTGAAGACTGCAGAAGCTTTGCCATCACAGGAACAAATGACGGTGAACAGATTTTCACAATATTACTGTATTTTTGATCAAATAAATGCAGCCTTTGTGAGCATAAGAGACTTCTTTAAAAAACATTCAATCTAACATTAAACATAACATCTCACAGATCCCAAACCTTTGAATAGTAGCTACAGTAGAAGAGAAAGAAAAATAAATAAAATAATCTTAAAATAATAATTTAATAAAATTATCCATAATGTATCAATAAAAAGGAATAATTACATTTCTGTAGTGTATATTTATCTGTTGGTCACCATTCCGTTTAAGCTTCCCAACATTCATTCATCAGCTTTTTGCTTTCACATTATAAATGTGTTAAAGCCTAAAATTCATAGATCATAAAAAAGCTGCATGCACAGTAATGAGAAAGGAATTACAAAATGCTGTTAAAAACAGTACAGCATGTCACACCGCATCAACTACCCAAACGCAATTGATAATATTTTATTTTATTAACATTTCGTCAATGGCTGCTTAAAACATCTGATGGGGGTTTTGTTCCACTTGTCAAAAAGCTGGCATGTGATTGGCTGAATAATGGAAGCTACCCTGTTGGCATGGCACCGGCCGAACAGACTAGGCCATGTTGTTTACACAGTGACCAGCTTTTTATTGCCTGTCTGTGCCTGCGCGTCTCCGTTAGCGTCCCTCCGTCTCCTTTCACAAGGGCTCGGGTAAATATGCCTGTTCAAATAGCCATCACTCAGAGGCAGTGACAGGCCTGTACTCCTTCCCTTAGCACCCCCTCTTCGTCCGAACCCCCACTCATCCCCCTCGCTTCAGGCCACGCTCCCTATCTGAATGAGAAAGCGTTCAAACTCTGGCTACATTTAAATTAAGAATTCAGCCGAAGAATTCAGGGCAAACACTTTGATTCCCAGTAGGACATAAATACAAGAGTTTAACGAAACACTTCTCTGTTTTAAAAGAGCGACACCATACGCTCAGAATAAAATCTATAACTTGGGTTATTTCATTTAATGTCATCCACTATTCATCTCCTCTATTATTCTCTTTTCATCTCTGGATCCACCTGTGTTTGCAGAGTGACAGTGGTGTGGCGCTTTCAGGACAGTCAGATAAGCTACTAGCAAATAAAAAAAAAAAAGATGAGGGACACCCAGCATCTATTTATCCCTTTCTTCCTCTTTCATCCCTTTGTAATCTGATTCCTCTATTCATTGCTCGGCCTTGTGGCTCTCTGGTCGGTCTGAGGCTGCCGTCTAGGGTGTGCACCTTGCTCATTTTCTGAAAGCATCGAGTTATTGCAGCATGTACGCATCCATTGTTGTTTTCCTCTTTCCATTATTTCCCACCTTTATGTTCTAGTTACTGGTTTAATCATAGAAGTGGTCAAACTCATCATCAGACTCCACTGACTCTTCTGTGGCTGCAGGATGGTTCTTCTGTGGTTGATTTTCCTCCTTTGAACCAGAGTGTTGATCTGGATTAGAAAAGATAAGATTAAAAAAATATGAAATGCAAATAACAAAATTCTACCAGTCAAATTTCTCTATCGCAATGGATGGATGGATAGATAGCCGTGTCTCAGAGCAAGCTTTTTCGCAGATTCTGCAAGCCCCCGCCCATGACTGTTGATGGTCATATTAGCATAGATCCCGCCCTGATCGAGTTGTATACAGTCCGCATACATTGTCTCTAAAACCCATACTAATTATACTTCATTTTTTACATGTACGCGAGGGTCAGCATACAGTGCGTGTTACATGAATTTCATCATCACCAGAGTATGCAAATACTGTCCGCGCACCACCGGATTTTTGTAACTTTGTATGAGCACATGCGCATTTAATTTCTTTCGCAGGAATTTAGTTTATCCACAAGGTGGCAACCGTGCCCTGGGGGCGTTGATTCACAAGGTAGGCAAAGAAAACTTGCATTAACAGAACAGACCGGAACGCATGCAAGCTACAGTGACAATGGAGGCCTATATAAACGAGAGACTGTGCTAAGAGGTTAGACAGCACCCTCATTTGTACAACTCTAGCATGAAAGAATACAAATATATTTATACGTGTTGTAAATTGTGGCGAGAGAACTGCACATGCGTCAAATGCCTGTGTATGTGAGTCAAGGGAAAGTATACTGAAAGTATTCCCAGGGCTTAAGCCGGAGTAGCAGTTAGTTTAATACTCCTGAGACGTGCCAGCTTTCTGTGCGTGTGCTTTAGATGTGTCTGCTCAGAAAATGATTAAGTAGAAGTTTAAACTGATATAGCTATAAAACGCATGCAGATAATAAACTTTTATGATGAAGAAGAACTGATAATCAAAGCGAAGCAGATGTTTTGTTAGCATTTACCAGAGTATGCCATATAGGCAGGAGCCATAGAAGGAAGTGCTTTCCTGGAAAGGGGGAGGGGAGCAGCAGGTCATTTGCATTTAAACACAAATGCACGAAAACAAAATGTTTTTGCTTGCACTTAATAATGGTTATTTATAACATGGTATAATAAATGATGTGTGAAGTATTTTGAGCTGAAACTTCACAGACACATTCTGGGGACACACAAGACTTAAATTACATATTGTAAAAAGGGGCATTAATATGTCCCCTTTAACAAGCCCTGTGTATTTAGTTTTTAAGAAGGTAAACTCGAGTCAATCTCAAATGACAAATCCTGAAATCCCCTTGTAGTTTGCAGGTTTGTACTGCAAACCAGTGAGATTTAATGTGTAAAATTAAACATACCATTTGACTGGTCTGTGTCCTCTACGTCATCCTCCCTATGGGAATAAATAAAAGTTAGAGTGAGTCCCGATGAGTAAAACTTATACAATACAGTACAGAAAACAACAAAACTCACTTTAGTGTTTGGGAGTTGATAGGGTTGAGAAGGCCTTCAACATCATCATCTTCATCATCAGGGCATTTTGTGTGAACACCAAAAGGGTCTCTTGACCAGGGGTAGGCTTTCTCAACCACAACCTCATCTTCATCATCTTCTATTTCTTGATTGCAAACCTCTTCATCTTCAGTCTCATCTGCATTCAAATCTTTAAGACTATGCAGAAAGTCAGTATTAGTCCAATGAGGAGAATATTCATTTCAAAAATTGCTCAAATTGACATATACACCTTTTGTGAATGTCTCTGTCTGAAGTATTAACAATTTTGTCATCCTCTACACTTCCTTGAGTTTTTCTGGCCTCCTTTTCATCTTGAAAACTGTTATTTCTCTCTTCTTCTTCCTCCGTTGTCTCTGCTCCATTCTCACTATCTGGAATATCCTCTGGAACATCTCCTTCCTCTTCTGGCTCTTTATCAATGGGTTCAATCCCATCTCTCTTTCCCATCACTTTCTCCCTCTCTTCTTCATCATCTCCCTGGGCTTCATCATCCAATTCTGCTTCCTCTTCTCCACCTGTGCCTTCCTCCTCCTCTTTTTCATCTTCTACTTCTCTGTCACATATTTTCTCTTCTGCAATATGACTGTCATAATTTCCTTCAAAAACTTCTTCCTCTCCTATGTTGAGTCCATCAGACCCATCTTTCTTTTCTGAGCTCACACTACTTGGAAGTTTTTCTTGGCTCCTGCATTCTTCCTGTTCGTATTCCTCTTCATCTTGCGTCACTGAATCAACATTCTTCTTAGTGATGATAGATTCTTTGCTGTTATGCTTCTTAGATGTTTTTTGTTGTATTTTGCTGATTTTTGTGTCCGAGTGGATATCCAAAGCATCTTGGGAAATAGTGGAAGAGCTACTACAACAGATAATTGTGGAAAGATGTTACAATGAGACATGAATGTTTTGAGAGTTTCCAAAATCTTATAGAAGATCTAGGGCTGTCACTAACGATTATTCTGACAATCGAGTAATCTGTCGATTATTTTGACGATTAATCGAGTAATTATAATCGAGTATGATAATAAAAATAGACCTAAGTGAACAATACCCTTTAAAATGATTTCAAATATATACATAATAACAAATAGGCAATAATAAGTGGTTCAAAAAAAGTATAAAATACAAGTAATCATATGGATTTATTGAACAAACAACAGTGTTAAAATACATATGTCCGGTTTCACAGACAGGGTTTAGTCCCTGACTGAAATGTATGTTTGAGCCGTTTTAACTGATAGCAACTTGTACTGACATGTCTTAAAATATGTCAGTGTGCTATTGTTTTGTCTCAAGATGCACACTAGTAATGTTTAAGGCATGTTTATAACAGCTACTTAAAGAGATATTTCACAGAAAAATGAAAATCCCGTCATCATTTACTCATCCTCAAGGTGTTCCAAAACTGTATGAATTTATTTCTTCTGCACCAAAGAAGATGTTTTGAAGGACATGGCTAATCAAACAGTCGATACTATGGAAAAATACTATGGAAGTCAATGGGGCCCAAAAACGGCTTGGTTACCAACATTCTTCAAAATATACTTTGTGTTCAGCAGAGGAAAGAAAAGGCAGCATTTGTGATTGCATAATAGCACTATCCAATATTGTGATTTTTAAATGGTTTTAATATATTGTGCTGCCTTAGAAAATGGTCTAATACTACAGTTTGTGGATTCTCATCTGTGGAATGCCACTTCTGGTATTTTGCCAGTTAATCGACACGAGTAAATTGCAACTGAGGATTTTTGAAAATCATGAACTCAGATTTTATCAAGGAATCGTGACAGGCCTACAAAGATCCATCTTTTACATGCAGTCTGCATGGATTGATAAAAATTTGAAAATTATTGTTAATTTGACTTACCCTTGAGAATGATCATTTTCTGCAGAGTGTGATTTGGTCCCATCTCTTTTTTTCTTTCCCCTTTTTTGCATCCCAGAAACCGTGACTTCAGAGGGCACAGAGCCGCCTTCACTACTTTCTTCATGGTCAACTGATAGACGCACTTTAAGCATACAAAATATACGCAGACTTATAAGGGCAGTTTGTTTACATTAAACTAATATCATGTCATATTTTTCCAAATGAGAAACAAATTGATGTACAGTTACCAAATTTCACAAAACTAACCTGGCCTACAGTCTAGCTCAGACCGATCACTCTGTTTTCCATTCCTCCTATGTTTGAGTCTCTGGCAACTCTCTTCATTTGGGTTTAGTGTTTCTTTTACCAACTTTTCATTGTCTATCTCACAGCGTTGGATTCTTTCCTCACTGGGGTCTGGCACATCCATCATACCCCACATCATGGGGCTCAGCACAGGATGTCGTGGGGAGGAAGCACCAGCAGGAGTGAAGTGAGCCTTAGGCATAAATCCTTGCCTTATACCGGCCCATAGATGGTCCATTGATGGTAACCTCTGCTGGACTGGAGAATATGATCGATGGAGTGAATCGCGAGGTAAAGAGTAGTAGGGATGATTCAAGGCTTGAATGTCCTGAATGTTTTTGTAATCCTTTGGAATATTGTTTTGGGGGAGTCCAGAAATAAAAGACTGTGAGCCAGTTAACCAAGTGGGTGGAAAATAAGGATGATGGCCATTTGGGTTGCATCTTTTGGCATTTTGCTTGATGTCTTAAGAAAGAGAGCAGTGTAAACAGTTTCCTCAAAAAAGCTGATATTGTGTATGATATGATATACTGTAACAGAAATTTGCTAAGCACATTACCTTTTGCAGTCTGATGGTTTTGCATGGTATGAGAAGTTTGAGATAGATTTGGAGAATTGGAAGACGGAGGGTGGCCTCTGAAGTCAGATCTATGAGCAGTCTTCATAGCTTCGTCTTCCTCCATCTGCTGAATATAGTTCTTTAAACGCTGTCGTTCCCGCTGGATACAGACATCACACTCAGTACAAGTTTACACCTTTTAAAAGAGATCACTTTCCCTTTTAAACAGCACCTTTTCAGAAGCTCTTATGTCTTTCAGCCTTTTCTGCCATTGTGGGAAGCTCTCTTCCAGATACTGTTCATACTGAACCTTTTGAAGTGCAAATGTGTAGGTTAGTTCAACAACAAAAAATAATCATGTACATGCAATGCCAAACTGCAATGAATCATTTTGTCTTTAAGAAGACAAAAGCAGGTCAATGTGATGGATCTGCTTTTGTATGCATTATAATACAGGGCACACTCTCAGAAAATAAAGTACAAAAATTGTACATTTAGTGATATACAGCTTGTCACTGTACTGTATCTTTATACATTATTTACCTTTATTTACTTTAACTGGAAATTGCAATAGTCTTTTTTTATTGTGACATTTCAAAAGTGAAATTTCAAAAGAGAAAAAATGTAAAGCAGGACTTATTTTTGTCCTTTCTGAATTATTTGGATTGTGGTTATTTGCTCTGCTGGAATGGAGGGATTCGTTGGCCCACTCGCGCACAGAAGAGATGACATTGTGAGGACATTTTCCCATCAATACAGATGTATTCTTCAACGGTGTAAATCATGGAAGGGGGCAGGGAAGTCCTGCATGGTTGCTTACCCGTATACTGTTCATGGCTTCGGTGCGGGCCAACATGTCATTGAGTGTGTCTTGTGCCCTCTGAAAGTCCTGCAGTAACCTTTGGTTATGGATCTGAGCCCTGCGCTCCTGCTCACTGATTTCCAACCAGCGCCCCTGCAGCCAGGCTGCCCTGCTGCTATATCACAACAACAAAAAAACAGGATGAACTCATTCCCTATGTTAAAATCAATGCCAGAATCCTCTAAAATCACACAAAAAATGAAGTCAAATACTTCTTGATAACCTGAAACATACAGTTTATCCAGCGGGATTTCTATATACATTCTTATATATTCTTGTTTGATTTCATTGGTTGCAAAAATATGATAGGCTTCAGGATCACAGCAAAGATGGCGCCTGACTTGCAAAAAGTCCATACATAGCAGCGTAATGCCATTCAACTCATTCAATTTATTAAGATTCTGAAATCGGTAAATTGTTATGTTATGATGTTTAATGAATGGATAGGTTTCTTACAGACGATAATTTCTCTGTTGTGATTGAAAATCATTCTGGAGCTGCATCCTTCTTCGCTGACTGCAGAAGATAGAGATAACCATTCAGAAAGAGTTAGAAATGTTAGACAAACATACCCAGACTACAGAATGATTTAAAAGCAGTTCAATATCTTGTTGTTTCCAACACGTATGGCTAAAAGGAGATGTGATAAGCATAATGAGACTCACCATTCATTTTCATTGCATCTTTTGGTAACACTTTACAATAAGGTTCATTGGTTAAATATCAGTTAACTAACATGAACTAACCATGAGCAGTACATTTGTTACTGTATTTATTAATCTTCGTTAATGTTAGTTCATGAAAGTACAGTTGTTCATTGTTTGTTCATGTTTGTTCACAGTGCATTAACTAATGTTAACAAGATTGTAATAATGTATTAGTAAATGCTGAAATTAACATTAACAAAGATTAATAAATGCTGTATATGCAGTTCATTATTAGTTCATGTTAACTATTGAACCTTATTGTAAAGGGCTACCCATCTTTTTTCTATATAACATCCTACAGATAATGTTATTTGTTTCATAGTTTTAAAGTAAATGATTGATGACAGAATAGTCCGTTTTGGGTGATCTATTCTTGTAGTATTTCGAGTTTTACTACACTTGTTGACAGACAATAGCGCCCTCTCCTGGGCTTTAACGAGACGGCAGACCACTAACACAATGAAATGAGAATTCACTTCGAATTTAACTCACAATATCTTGGCAACGTGCACAACACAACACTTAGACATCACAAACTAAGCTATTCTATATAGAGAGCTTGAGTAAATATAAGTCCGAGACAGGCAGAAACAGATCTGTCACACGATCACACGAGAGGTCACTCACTTGTGTTGTATATTCTCGTATACTTTCCTTTGATAACTGTCATGGCTTTCCTCCTCACCCTTTGTAAATGATGTCATGTTGAACTCGCTCTGAATGACAATCTGCTCTCTGAACAACCAGCAGTGAGGATTATGAGATTAGGGATTATTCTCTTCGAAAGGGGGTCAGAAAGGAAAGGGGTGGACAAAGGAAAATCGTGGAAGTTTGTGTATATATTAAAAAGACGTTTTACTATTAAACGCTATTTTACAAGCTACGATTATTTCACAGTGACCACTGCTTGTTGTCACATAGGAGCTTTATTATTAAATTCGAATACTTTATTAAATTAAAGAACATTTTGTGAATCCTGCTCGATCTTCAAACTAAAATTCCAAACAATTTTTTCAATAGTTGTTGGATAAGGATATATTACATTCAAACAGGAGCCAACTTCATAATGAAGGTAGGCTAGATCTACACTGAAATATTGAATTGTATTGCCTTTGACGGCAGTTTGATTGACAGGCGATCTGGCCAATCATAACCCCGAATCCGCTATTTTGTCCAACAAAGCAGTCAGGGGAGTTAGTAGATTAACGTTGGTGAATTTAAACTTGAAAAGTTGTGTGTATTCACGTCTTTCCGCGCTTGAAACAACATTCCTTCCAATGTTCATTCATGTTTATTTGATGCTATAAATGTATGATCTGTCACGTCACCTTAAAGAGACACTATACGGTATTTATTGTTTAAAATTCTTTAAAAAAAATCACTACATTTTAAACATGAAACTGTTTAATTTCAAAAGTAACATTGTCTGTCGAAGCGTTGTCAGTGTCCTCTTTGCTCCGGGATGTATTTTTGAACATGATGTGTGGCGCGAGAGCGCATATTGTCGGACATAGCAACAGTAACTAAAGGGGACGGGTGGGTCAATTAAACTCTAGGCCTTATTAGAAGGTTCCCATTATTGCCAATTTACCTCATTTGATGTGACATCATGCCCTGATTCAATGATCTTCTATTTTGTAATATCACTGGAATTGTTATTTAATTATTTAGCTATAGTTGGTGAGTGAGTTAGTAGTGAAAAGGTTAAGTAATGTGTTTTTATATTATTCAAAATGTAACAGTGAATGTAAAATTAGTAATTACAAAAATCCTTCTTCATTATTTTTTTTTAAATCGTGTGTGTGTGTGTGTGTGTGTGTGTGTGTCTGCACAGTTCCACGTGGAACTGTTGAAGAGTGCCGTTTACGCCAGAGGGACGATTTCATCTGCAACACAGACCTGTCATGTGCCTAATGTTGTTAGCCTGCTGCAGCAGTTCAGTTCATTGTGCGAGAGACAGCAACCAGCAGAGAGATTATTTCTTGTCGAAACGATATTCTGAATGGAATGAAAGGTCGGTATCAATTTTTATGCATGTATATATATATATATATATTAATATATATATATATATATATATATATATGTATATATATATGTATATGTAAAAAAGTGAGTATTTTATATAATCTAACCGATACCAGTTGACAAAGTTATTGGAACATTCAAAGTAATGTGTCAGAGTTGGCAGTGTCCTATTCAGAACTAATTAGTCTCAAAAGCTTCTTATTTGTTGCAGCTTCTATGGTGTCTTTTAAAGGATTTTAAAGTGTCTCTCTATTGGCCATTTGTCTGTTTTTGTGATCAGGTTCGAAGGAACGAGAATCCTTACAGGTGGAAAACAGGTTGAGCAGGTAGTGTCTCAAACAGTGGATGATTTAAAGCTGAAAACATGGCTAGGTTCATGAGTAGAGTGTGGTGTAAGGTGGAGTCAGTCGGTCGCCATCTGCCTATCGTTCTGAACGCTGTTCTGGTGTTCTCCATCACTGCTGAGGTCAGCTATCTGGTGATGGTGGAAGCTCCTTTTGAGCCAGCAGAGAAGAAGACCGAGTGGTCCACCAGATGGAAGACCATCCATCTCTTCGCTCAGTACTTCATGCTGGGAAATATAACCTGGAATGCTTCGTTGTTTGTGAAAACTAACCCAAGTATCCGCGGAGTGTTTCTTGGAGGGGATGTATTGGGTCAAGGGTGGAGGTAATTGGTTTGTTTTATGCTCTTGAATCCCTGTTTGAGCTTTTATGGTGTTCACCAATTCAGTCAAAAGTCTCTAAACCGTTAAGTGGTATTTTATTTTCCTCTTCCCTGACAGGTACTGCTACAGCTGCGAGACACACACTCCTCCACGATGCTCACACTGCCACGATTGCAACGTGTGTGTACTGCGCCGTGATCACCACTGTGTGTTTTTTGGCCAGTGTGTGGGTTTCCGTAATTACCGGTATTTCCTGACCTGTTTGTTCTTCATGTGGGCAGGGCTGCTCTACGCAGTAGTCATGAATGCAGAGGTCTTCATTGTCATCCTAAAAGAGGGTGTCACTTTTCACAGTGTCATGCTTTTGCTCATGCCCTGGATAATGCTCGTCTCTGGTGAGTATGAGTGTCTGCTACTGCTATGAGAAATCCATAATGCCACAAGGAATCAAATTTTCTTTTGAAATGAGAGTTGAGTGTGCTGTGGAAATGTTTATCCATCCAATGTTTGTCCAATATTATCCATATTAATCTTGACAGATGATATTGGCAATCCTCATTTGAAAGTGGCTTTGGATAAAAGAATCTGCAAAGTGAATAAATGTAAATAACATGGATGAGGGCTTAATAGTCTTGGAAAGCATTAGTTACACCACTGTTCAGAAATGATATTTTTTATTCAATGATTTAATAAGTTGATGAAGGCCGAAAAGACAATTATAAGGTTGCAAAATAGCTCGTTCTTTTAATTCATCAAAGAATCCTGAAAATGCACCATTGTTTCCACAAAAATATTAAGCACCTCAACTGAATTCAACATTGATAATATGAAATGTTTCTTTAGCACCAAATCGGTACATTAGATTGATTTCTGAAGGATCATGTGACACTGAAGACTGGAGTAATGCTGAAAATTCAGCTTTGCCATCACAGGAAAAATTACATTAATTTATATTAAAATTAAATTTTATTAAACGGAGAACAGTTATTTTAAATATTTCACAAATTACTGATTTTACTGAATTTTTGATCAAATAAATGCAGCTTTGGTGAGTATAAATGACTTAAACTCAAAATTAAAGACTTTATAAAAGAATTGAAAGCCTATTAAAAAACTTTTGAACATTAGTACAGCAAAAAAGGAGAGTGGGGGAGAATGCTGCATAAAGGCTGCACAAATATAAAATTTATACATAAATCTATCATGTGATGCATTTTAAATTGTCACAAAAATGCCATGAACATCTGTTGTTCTCCAATCACAGGACAGGTGACGGCACGAGCATTTGCTTTTGCGTTCATTGCTGACACTTGTGTAGTGGGCTTCCTACTGGTTGCTGCCTTCCTATTCTTTCACGTGCTTCTGATGCTGAGGGGACAGACCACACGTGAGTGGTACTCCACGCGGAGGCCTTACAGCCTGGGAGTGCTGGCCAACATCAGGGAATGCCTGGGCAAGTACTGGTACATCTGCTGGATCTGTCCATTGATACCTTCCCCGCTGCCGGGAGACGGCATAAACTTCAAGGTGACTGGTTCACTAGAGCCCAAAAAGTAGGGTGTGCACTGTTAGGTATTTTCTCATCGCAATTTCAATACTTTGGCCCAGCTGATCCTGAATGGCGTGTTGTTGAGCCTGCAGCAGCGTTTGCTTGCTGTGTTCACACCAAACAATTAGGAGCTCTCTTTTTATCTGAAGAACCAGCAAGAAATGTTCCTTTTTAATTTCACTTTACAATTGTTTTTCTTCATCGCAGCAGTCTTACTGGTTTTAATTGTTGTTAATTTGGTGGACGCGTTTTGTTTTTGGTTCTGTTGTGCAATTGTTGCTTTTGTAAAGCAAACTTTTTTGAAAAGGGAATTATTTGAATGGTTTGCTCTCTTATTTTATTCGCTCTTTATTTTTTATTATCATTTTATTTGTTTTTAACAGTCATTGACGTGCCAAATAATCCGTTCTAACAAATGTGAGTGTGCTGTATGCCAAACAGTCCTGAAGTATACAACAAATGTAGTTTTGTTTGTATGGCACTGAATATTGTTTAGCTTATTTTTAATGTTTTTAGTTGTTTTTGTTTTTTAATCATTGCCAAGGCTTGTTATGTTTCCTTGAAATAAATACCATGTGGAGGTTTTATTTATGAAATTATTTTATTAATTATTTTTAGATTTATTTTTAAGTGTCCTCTGCTACAAACATTATTAGAAAACATATATTTTACCTAATTAATTTAGAGGAAATATATATGTTTAACTACAAACAATCATTTCATCCCAGACTGGCACAAGCTGGGGGACAGGGCGCCATATTTAGCCCCGACAGCTAGTATTTACAACCATGTTTAAAAGTGTTTTTTTTATGTCCATTAAATGTTGATTTAATATAATGTTGAAAATTGTACAACCACTCAAATAAGAGAAGCTAGTTCTTTTCCTACTGCTCCTACTAAATCTAGTTTGACCCCTGTGGTTAAAAAGAAAAAAAATTACAACAAAGTTATTTTTTCCTTTTTAGCCACAGGGGATCAAACTAGTTTCTGGTTTCCATTTTGTACCCTATTCGTGGAAAGTAGCCCAAATACTTTTTGAGGCCAGTATATCTAGACTCAAAAACACCCAAGAGAGCCGATTTACTCTAGCCGGACAGCGGTGTTGTTCTTGTGAACCCTGCAGTTGAGAGTCTGGGAAACACCCTCGGTGACGGAGTCGAGCTCTGTGTGGAGGGAGGAGAAAGAGGGACACAGATGGAGATGGAGGTGGATGTGATAAGAATGCTTATAAGCTGAGGCAGTATGTGAAAACATTTGAACATTTTTATTCTTGCCTAACGACAGTTCAACATCTTTACGTTGTTCCGTTTTATTACGAAAGAGGCCAAATCTCGGTAAGTGAAGAATGAGCGCGTGTCTTTATTGAAGCGGTAGGATGCTAAGGCGACAGACGTATGGCTGAATTTAAGCAAGCTAGCCCGCCGTATGTTGAAAAGAAAGGCCAATATAGGTGGTGTGAATGAAAGAAGAAGGCTCTCGCTTGGGTGGACATGTTTTGAGAGGTGTGGTGGAGGGATGAAGGCGGTGTTGATATCGAGACGGCAGCGGCTCTTCTATCGGCTCTTCATATGTGCTGTGGGGCTCATCGCCATCACCTGCTTCGCTCAAATTCTCCATGTAACAGGTGCGTTTATTCATCAACACACATCTTCCTGTTGTTAATAATAATATATATATATATAATTGTTAAATGTTTAGTTTTTACGTATTTGCAGTGGTGCATATGTTTTTGTGTCCATGTAAAATTGAGTCATTTTCATTGTCGTGGAGATGTGAAACATTCATTTAGTTTATGTCATAATGTATTTCTGTGCCTTTAAATCAGCCATATGTGCAGCTATAATGGTCAAATCCAATAATTAGACCAGCTGGAAATGAAGAACAGGGTGATAATTGTGGGACTGTCATAATCCACCCCGAATTAAAAACAAAATTGTTCAAGATGTTCTCAGAAAGCTATTATTTTTGACAGGGCGTACAGTTCCAAACACAAAAAGTTGAATTTCAAGATAATCAGATTAGTCTTAAATTAAAACGTCAAAACTCATGAAATAGTTTACACACTTGAGAACGGAATAAGGATTGCTCAGTTTCTTCATGCAGTTCATTTCGAAGCATCAAGCGATGTCACATTAAAACCCCAAAAGGAGTTGCGGAGGAGGAGAGCAGCAGGGACTAACTGAACTGCAGGGGTGGCAGACCACGGCAGGCGCATAATTGCCTTTCTCTAAAGGGCACTGGTGTGACAGCTGCTTCAGCCTGACATATTTCACAGTGACCTGTCCAGAATCTCTCAAGCATTGTTACCTGGATATCACACCTGTCTTTTGGGTCTTCACTGTTTCTCATCTTCAGAGGTTGAGGGCTTGAATCAGCAGGGGTTTAGAATTTCTTCACACATCAGCGAAGATCAGTCCAGGATCCATATAATCACATTCCATTTTTAGAGAACCAACTTTCCGTTGTAATTTAAGTGCTAGTACATGACAATATAATGTAATATATAATATTATATGAATGGTATAGGAACTGCATGTTTACATATAAGGGATAATCAACCCCCAAATGAAAAATTGTCATTTGCTCTAACTTGAAACACAAATTGAGATATTTTGAAAAATGGGTCACTATTTTATTTTATTTTATTTATTTATGTTTTTATTATTATTATTCACACAATGGCAGTTAGTGGGGTCCAACATTGTTTTCTATTGAGTACCATAGAATAAAGCAAGTCGTACAAGTTCTGACGTGAGGGTGAGTAAATGCTTTTTGGGGTGATCTTACTATTAGTTGATGTCCATGTGCTTTAATTGGTCATAGTTTCCTTTTATTTTTGACCCTTTTTAATCATGTTTTTGCCTTAAATGGTTACTGTGGTCTGGAAAAAGTGGTTCAAAATATTTTTTAAAAAGTACTCCAAATGAGCTGATTAAAGCTATACAGTACTGTGCAAAAGTCTCAGGCCACCTTTAGATGTTGTTTTAGCAATGGTCTCTTTATTAGATTATAACCAGAAAATAGAGAAAAGAAGAAAAATAACATATAGGCTGAAGTGGCAAGTATTTGGTGACCTCCACTTACACTTGAACAATAGCAGGAACCAGCTCTCTTAGACTTAAATGGAATGGAAAAAGACTGGAAAGCCAAGAAAACTTTCAAAATCTGATAAGAAGTTTCTCAGATGTTCTTCTTTGAGAAACTAAAAGTACAGAAGGTCACACTAAATACTGATGTTTACTTAAATAAGTCATTTTGTTCCGATTTTTTTTTTTTTTTTTTTTTTTTTTTTTTCCACATTTTCATCTTCAGTTTTCATCATAATAAAAATAAATATGGATGATCATTAAAACATTGCTGAAATAACGAAGCTGGTGGTGGCCTAAGACTTTAGTACAGTACTGTATGTCATAAAAATTTAAGAGAAAATTGTCTATTACTCAGAATAGCATGTTACACCTCAGGATATGTCAGCTACCTAATGAGTTCTACCAGAGGTGACATTTCGACACCCAGTCAAAAAGCGCAAACTGATGATGACATTGATGGGATGGGGGGGAAGATGTATAACATGACCTGCTTCATTCTTCCGTGTTGCTTATAATTTGATCTTTTCATAGTGCCTTTAACTTTTCCAGCTCTGTCTGTGTGAATAATGAGTTCCTCTGGGAGGCTGAGTCTGAATGTTAAGCAGCTCTGAAAAAGTGCCATTGGATTCTACAGCTGAATGAAAGACTGTGATTATTTAAAAAAAATTATTTATGTATTTATTTTTAGTAACTGAAGCTTCAGTTTAATAATAGTCTGTTACATTTCCTTGTCAATCGCAATGCATGTAGACGTGGATCTAGAAACGTCAAGAACGGAGGAAACAATATAGCCTATTATAGATGAATTAGATGTAAACATCTTAGCAATTCATAATTGCTTTCTGTAATTGGTGAAGACCTTAAAATAAGTTAAACTCAGTCATTCAGTAATCTCATCATTGGAAACAAAAAATCTGATTATAAAAAAAGTAATTTTCAAATATACAGGTTGCTCTCTTGAATTTCGTCCATCACTACTGTGCCATTGTCTTAATATTGTCTACATATTCTAATATACAGGCATTCAACCTATTGCTGTTATATTTGGAACTGATTAGTTTGCATATGCAAATGAGAACTATCTTTGTCATTTGGTTCTTGGGTAAACCACACCCTCTCTGGGCTCAAATCCAGTGCCACACCACTCATTAATCACTGCTTTTGGATCAGGTTTCCATGGAAATTTGAGAGGACGAGAGGAAGCATTCTGATTGCCTCAATCTTTTGCCTATTTTTAAATTAGTTGAAGTTTGATACAGCATGACCAAAAGCTTTTCCAAAAGCATATTTTAAATTAGAAAAGAATGCAAAATAGAAGCATTTTTTACTTGTGCAGTCGAGTTGGTGTAACTAAAGAACTGTGGTTTATATATATATTATATATATATATATATATATATATATATATATATATATATAATCTTGAGAAGCTACATTTGCACTATTGCAATGGCTTTTTTTAAAAACCCACACACACACTTACACACATATATATATATAAATAAGCAGAAAATGTTAAAGGCATTTGCATTTTTACAGCCCATTTCAAAGAGGATTCAGACCTGACCTGGGCCCGGCGTAAACTAACCCAGCAAATAATCGAGGAGAACCAGACATCAAGCACACCCAGAGCTGGTGAGTGAAAGTCTCTCTTTCTCTTTCTCTCTCTCTTTCTCTCTATATCTTTCTCTCTGTCTCTCTCTCTCTCTCTCTCTCGCTCTCATCCTTCCATATCTCACTATCTTTTCCCCTGCGTCCTCATTCTGTGAAATGATGCAGACAGGTGCCCTCGTCATAGTCAAGCCCCCTTTGAGGGTTGCGTTACTAAGCAACGGAATCCCTAATTTCAGAACAGAGGATAGTCTGTTATAAGCATTCAAAGTGTGCCACTTCAGAAAGATTAGTCATATGCCCTTTTTTCTTCAATCAACTCCTCATAATACTCATCTGCAGAGGTTTCTCTTTTTTTATTATTATTATTTCTTTAATGTTTTTTTACCTCCCATTCTCCAAGTCATTCACTTTTTGATTTGTTGTTCTCACCTTTGGAAATGAAAGATTCTGAAAGTTTTTCTTTATTTTACCAAATAAATATTCAGTGTCTTGGGTATTAAAGCTTGTCATACTTCTGATGTCCCACAACCCTTAATGGATCCAAGCATGGGGTTCCACCTTGCGGACTTTTATACTTTATACTGTAGTCATAAACTAAGTTTGTCATTTACAGGGATACCTAAAATGTAAAATTAAGTAATTTTTTACCTTACACTGGTGTTGTTCTAAGACAGTACACCATTCGTTCTTTTTCGAATCACAAAAGTAGAAATTGAAGAAAAAAAAATTTCGATGCATATAATGGCCAGCATTAAGTCCACAAAAAACATGCAGAAGTATCACAGAATGGTCCCATGCAACACGTGTCATATATCCCAAGTGTTCCGGAGGTATATGAATAGGTTTGGTGAAAAACAAACCAAAATTTAACTTATTATTTAACGAAAATCCAGACCTTGATGGCCGTTGGAGCATTCACGACACTCTTTTACGCCACAGTCCACTCCGAGTTGATTAATAAAATGGCAAAATACAGTCCATGTAGTTTCTTCTCTGAGGTGAATATATCTGTTGTGTTCGTCGTAACAAGAAGTTATCGCATTCACACCTGTAAAAAGTCATTCTGACTGTTATATGAGACATGGTTGTATTACATTTAGCAATGCATAATATATGACACATGTCGCATGGGATCGTTCTGTGATACTTATGTATATTTTTTTAAAAGCTTGATGCTGGTGGCTCTTCACTGCCATTATATGGATGAGTGCTGTTACGATTGTCGGCTGGAGTGCCCCTAAAACCGCTAGAGGGCACTCCACCCTGAACTTTCATTTCACCATTGGACTCCGTTTCCCACAATATCTCACACAAATGCACACTTCATTTCCCAGAAGCCCAGTACCTAATCACTGATCACCTCACCAGCTGCCGCTCATCATCTGGACTATTTAAGCACTCTGCACATACACACCATTGTGAGGTCTTGTTTTTCATTACGATAACATTTCTGAGCGTTTGGAATGTCCAGTCTACCTGTTGTGATCCTGTTTGTTTCAACCGTGTCCTGATCGTTTTCTGCCTGCCATTGGATTTATTGTCTTGTGTTACTGGACTTTGTTGACTTCCTATCTGCCTCGACCTATCCACCTGTTTATGACTTCGATTCTACTATTCCTCTGATATTCCTCTGATATCCCTGTTTGCTGTTCTATGAGCATTGCCTGTGTGACCACTCTTGGTAAATAAAGCCTGCATTTGGATCCCACTCCGTTGACTCTTCATTACAAGCGCGAGCAGGACGTTTTTTTTTCTTTCATTTTCTTTTTCTGGTCTGAAAAAGAAAGAAGGGCACATAGCATTAGAACAATACCAGTAAATGATGACTTAATTTCCATTTTAGGTGAACTATCCCTTTAAAAGGTGTTTAATTCACTGCATATAATTCACTTTAATAACATAAAAATACACTGGTAAAGTAATTATTTGCTTGCTCTGTTCACACATCACATGACAGGTGACACATATAAAGTGATTTAATATTTCATTTATTCATATATTATCATGCTTGCTGATATATTATTACTGTTTAGTAAACATTAGAGGTTTGCTAGGCTTATAAATATTTAAAAAGTGCTAACTAAATTATCAGCGGTAGTGTAGGCAGAGCAGATTGCTTTTAGAGGACAAATGTAATCAAATCTAATGCTCTAAAAGGCCTTAAAATCATTACACCGCTTTAATAATTCATAAATCCTTATGGTTTATGGAATTCAATAAGAGATTCCTTGGTAAATTTAATCTTAAATGTAACTGAGCAGCTGTTAGTTCCAGCTACAGTATGCATTTGCGGTAACAGATTCGATTAGCATTGCTCAGGATAATCAAGACATATTCCCCATTACATTTGACATATTGTCAAGTGGAATGGCACTTCCAATAATTGATAAATGTAGCGAAGTTTAAAAACTGAAAAGCTGTGATTGTTATTATTCTGTGCGTTTAAAAGGGTGTCATTTCCACCCTCGTCTCTTTATTTCATGGCTGTTTATTAGGTAGCTGGCCTCTTTAAGGCAGTCAGAGCAAGAACAGTCTTCACGCTGATTGCATCTCAAGAAGCTGTGGGCTAAAGTATTACCAGTCCTCTGATTTAACTAGGCCCACTCTTCCTGGCCTCTCTGCACTATTACAGATCAGCTAAAAGGCTGGTCAATTCAATTGCCACTTAGTTACAATAGACAAAAGCTTCTTAACAACCTGAAGATAAATGGAACACATTCTCTTGATTCTCTACAGTACATCAATGAAGTAAGAAAGCACAACATTTGATAGGTTAGTGTTTTCACAGATTAAATCAAATTTCTGTGCAAAATTTCTTTTGTTTTTGTTTTTCCCCCATCCAAAATATATGCAGTTCATCTGAATATGCGTGGCTAGACAATTTTTAGGGCCGAAAGGAACTCGTTCTAGTTACCCTGAATAAAGTTTCATAGCCACCAACCTTTGAGATGTGACCTTTAACGCAAACGTTAATGTGCTAAATGTGATTAGCACCCGTTTCAGTTCAGAGCAGAGCTGTCAAAATTGTTTCATAGGGATTTGAAGGGGTTTTAGAATATTGTTAGCCTTGCTTTATGGATTGCATAATTTTTCTGTGCTATATTCCTTATGGTCTTTCCTAATGGTCCATCTCCATTCTCAAAAATGTTCACTTTTCCACCCAGCTATCCATGAATTTCCTGAGGACATTTTCACTAAGGGACAGAGGAGGCATGGGGCAATCCTACTGCATTTGTTTTGTGTAAGTATGCCACAGTCCAGTGATAAATAAACTGAGAACTGTGTGGTACAGTGATTGACCGTGTCATGCGGTTCAAAAATGTAGGGTCAGTACGACATTAATACTTTTATTCAGCAAGAATGCATTACTTTGATCAAATGTGACTGTAAAGACATTTATATTGTTACTAAAGATTTTTGTTTCAAATAAATGCTGTTCTGTTGAATATTTTATTAGAATCCTGAAAATGTATGTGCAAAAATATTAAGCATCACAACTCTTTTCAACATAGCTAAGAAATCAGCAAATCAGCATATTGGAATGATTTCGGATGCTGACAATCACAGGAATACATTACTTATCGAAATATATTAAAATATGGATTTTATATGTTAATATTAGTTAACTGCAACTGAACTAACAATGAACAATATTTCTGCAACATTTATTAATCTTAGTTGATGTTAATTTCAACATTTTCTAATACATTTCTAAGATACAAAGTTGTATCTGTTACCATTAGTTAATGTATTGTGAACTAACATGAACAGTTTCATTAACTAACATAAATGCTGTAAAAAATGTACTGCTTACTGTTACTTAATGCATTAAGTAATGTTAACAAATGAGACCTTATTGTGAAGTGTGACCAAAATAGGTAACTTAGGACATTTTAAACTATAATGATATTTTACAAAATCATAGTTTTTACTGTATTTTTGATCAAATACATTCAGGCTCAGTGAGCATATGAGACACTTTAGTTGCACTTTATTTTAAAGTATGTGCACTTTCAATGTACATAGTGTACTTACACTACTCAGTACTTTTGTGGGTAAGGTAACTACGTGGGTTAAATTAAGGTTTAGGGGTCAGTTCAGGGTTAGTACCTAGTTATTACCCAGTTAGTGTTACTACAATAAGTACATTGTATTTTCATGCGAAACAGGACTGTAAAATAAAGTGCTACCGACACTTCTTTCAAAAACCTTAAAAAATATAATCAACCCCAAACTTTTGAATACTTGTGATCATTTCCTATTTATTTTCAATTTGATGTTAACTAATGAATCGTATTGTAAAGTGTAACCAAAATAACTAAAAATTAAAGACTTCATGCAGTACGGTCGTTCATAGCACTGAAATTGGTGCTTTATGAAGGTTAAGTAATGCGTCTCTGCTGATCTGTCTTCTGTGTGCTGTTTTGATCACAGGCAGTTTACATGTTCTATGCCCTTGCTATTGTCTGCGACGTCTACTTCGTCCCTTCTCTGGAAAAAATCTGTGAGGTGAGTGTAGTTTGTTGCTACTGGTAGAAATCTCGATGTTACTGGGAAATAGCAGAGCATATTCTGAGCTGGAGTTTACATTTTCAGAATCTGCACCTCAGTGAGGATGTTGCGGGCGCTACCTTCATGGCAGCAGGCAGCTCCGCACCCGAGCTTTTCACATCTTTGATTGGTCAGTATCAGTGACCACTATTAATGTTTTTTGTAATGCGTTGTTACTGTCCATAAGTAGTTGTCTCTTCATATCAGGTGTGTTCATTACCAAGGGAGACCTGGGGGTGGGGACTATTGTGGGATCAGCCGTCTTCAACATTCTGGTCATCATCGGAGTTTGTGGAATATTTTCTGGACAGGTAGATTTTTATATATATATATATATATATATATATATATATATATATATAAAATAATAAAATAAAATATTAAAAATTAATAAATAGAATTTTATTATTTTATTTATTTATCTATATATATATCTATATATATATATATATATATATAATATAAAATTTTACAGATTCTCTCTGTTTGTTTCTTGTGACATTTCATCATTCCTGCTTTACAGACCATCACTCTGACCTGGTGGCCGCTCTTCCGTGACTCTGTCTTCTACATCCTCTCTGTGTTGGCCTTGATTCTGGTAAGCAACACCATATTTTCCTGTTTGTGTTTTGTAGTCATACGTAACTAAGGACATTTTTTGTATTTATTTTTTGTGCATTTCAGATTATATATGATGAAAAAGTAATCTGGTAAGTGTGTCAAATTCATTATAAATAAGATGTAATAATCTTTGACATTGACATCATTGACATTTAATCTTCACTGAAACTGGGCATAATAGCCTTTTCATAAAACATCACTGTTGCAGGTGGGAGACTATAATCCTTATATCCATGTATGGAGTTTACATCCTTATCATGAAGTGAGTATTTCATATTTCATATCATATACAGTATCAGTATATATATATATATATATTGTTTACTATAGTAAATTAAAATAAAATGTATTTATTTATTTATTAACTTATTTACATACTATAATACTTATATCAGTGATCAGTGAATGGAGTTTACTTCCTTATCATAAAGTATTTAACATATGTGACTCTGGACCACAAAACCATATAAACCATATAAATCATAAGGCTCAATTTTTTGAAACTGAGATTCATTCATCGTTTGAAAGCTGAATAAATAAGCTGATGTATGGTTTGTTACGATATGACCGTATTTGGCCGAGATGCACCTATTTCAAAATGTGGAATCTGAGGGTGGAAAAAATGTAAATATTGAGAAATTGCCTTTAAAGTTGTCCAAATGAAGTCCTTAGCAATGCATATTATTTACAAAAAATTTTTTTATATATATTTACGGTAGGAAATTTACAAAATATCTTCATGGAACATGATCTTTACTTAATATCCTAATGATTTTTGGCATAAAAGAAAAATCGATAATTTTGACCCATACAATGTATTGTTGGCTATTGCTACAAATATACCTGTGAGACTTATGACTGGTTTTGTGGTCCAGGGTCACATATACAGTATAAGTCAAAATATAATTTATAATCAATAATATTATGGTAAATATTTATTTATTTGATTAATTAACATATTTATATACTTATATTTATGCTCAGTGGAAAACTTCAAATGAGTTTGTGTGTGTCCATTTCAAGGTTTAACAGTCAGATCTGGGGATGGGTGGAGCAGAGGTTTGGTATCCCAGGTCAGCCGTGTTTGGTGAGCAGTCTGCGCAGAGATGTGTCGGTAGGAGAGGCAAGCCCCCACTGTGACACCTCCATGATCCTCTTGAAGAAAGGTGTGTGTGTGGGTGGAGGGTGGAGCTGTGTGGCTCACACTGAGTGGTTGTGCTTTATAAAGCACCGCGTCTCTCTCTCTCAGGTCAGAATGCGGGTGGCCAGGACTCCCCGGTGGTGATGGTGGATGAGTTGATGAGTCTACACCCTCACCAGTTCTCTTTTTCAGAGGCAAGCCTCCGTGTCATGATCACGCCCCACTTCTCCCCCGCACTCGCCTCAGCATGGCCGGACGCATGCTCATCACTGAGGTACTGGCTGGATGCTTGCTCGCTTTTTGCACGTCTGGAGGGGACATCAGCATCTCAGTTTCGCAACCAAGAGTCAGGGTTATTTCAAGATCCAAAGATACATTTTTCAGTTTTTCAGTAAAGATAATGGTGTAAAAAAACAACATTTTATAAGATATTAAGACTTTTTTTCAGAATATGCTACTGTTCAAAAGTTTGAGGTCGATAAGATTTTTGAAACGTTTTTGATAGTTATCTCATGCATTTACTGTTCGATCAAAAATATAGTGAAACAGTATCATTATGAAATATTATTATAATTTAAAATATCCATTTAAATACTTTTAAAATGTAGTACATTGCTGTGATGGCATTTTCAGCACCATTACTCCAGTCTTCAGTGTCACATGATTCTTCAGAAATCATTCCAATATGCTGATTTGGTGCTCATGTAACATTATCATTAGTGTTGAAATCAGTTGCGTTGCTCGATATTTTTTGTAGAAACTGTGATACATTTTTTTATGGATTCATTGATGAATAGAAATTTCAAAAGAACAACATTTATTTGAAACCGATACAAATAGATGAGATCTCTTGTAACATAAATGTCTTTACGGTCACTTTTGATCAATCCAACTTTTTATGTAAATTTGCTAAATAAAAGAATTACTCTCATTAAAAAAAGTTAAATAAATTCATACTGACAGTGTCAATTGTGTATATTTTCAATAATTTTTTTATTATTGAATTATTTTAAATCAAAAGGTTTGAGCAAAACAAATATTTAAAGGAACAAAAGTTTGAAGTTTAGGCTTAAAATCAGAAAATATTGGATTTGAGATAAGAAAAAAATGAATTCAATAAATATTTTCACAAAGTCTTATTATCTTACACAATGTTTAATATCAAATACATTTATTGTTTAAGTTATGATGTGGCTTTTGTTTTATTGGAACACAAAATCACAGAAAGCTGTGCTTCATCTAAAATTCCTTAGGAGGATTATAAATTTAAATATTAAATTATCTCATTTATGGTTTCTTTTTCCAATGGGTCCTTTAATATGACCCTCCTGCTGTAACATCTGCAACAGGTAGGATGGTGACTGTTCCAGTCCTCTGAATGTCTGCTATCATTTCTTGATTAATCTTCAAATGTCAGCAATAGTATTTTTTCCGATAGGTTCAAGCATTCTTAGAACTGATTTCCGTATTCATTTGGAGATCATGTGTAACAACCATTTTGTTGTTTGTTTGGGCAAATCCTTTATTCCATCTACAATTGTTCACATGACTGGCTTGTTGGCTTGACTCTTGCAGCTCTTGCATGTCATCTTTAAGAGCCCCTGACGGGCTGCGCTTTACCTTGGTCTCGCGGTGTGTCCAACTCTGTCCTCACCATTTCTCATCTAACTGAATCTCATTCGGTTGAAGGGGTTCACCCCTGCACGGTGTCCGACTGTACATGTTCTGCCTGTCTTCCACAGAGGCAGAGACTGATTAGAAACAGGAGCCCTGGAGACAGCAGTGGCAGCGGAGCAGGGGACATTGGCGGCCAAGATGGTCCAGGCATGGAGGGGGTTCCTTGGGGTCTGGAGAATGGAGGGGCCCTTGAGAGTGAAACACAACCCCTGGAGGAACCTGGACAGAGGGGCCCAGGACAGGAGTTAGAACGAGTAGCAGATATAGAGGACGCACTGCCTAAAGAAGAGGAGGAAGAGGAAGAAGAAGAGGCCGATGAAGAACAACCCTTCAGACCTCTTACTATCCCAGGTAAGTGAATATTAAGGATAGATTACAGATTGTTTCTCAATCAATTCTTAATCAATCCACAATTAACAAAAGTAACATAAATATCAAAGGGTTAGTTCACACAAAAATGAAAAGTACCACATGATTTACTCACCCTCAAGCCATCCTAGATGTATGTGACTTTCTTCTTTCAGACGAATATAATCGGTGTAATATTAAATAATGTCCTGGCTCCTCCAAGCTTTATAATGGTAATGAATAAAATATGAGATTTTCAAGCCCAGAAAATGCATCCATCCATTATCTAAGATTACTACACTGCTCTAGGGGGTTAATGAAGGCCGTTTGAAGCAGAGCGATGCATTTGTGTAAGAAGAATATTCATATTTAAAATTTTAAAAAGAAATAGCTAGCTTCCGACAGACGGGCGTATGCTTCGATTTATGGTGAATGAGTGTTCTCTGATCCGCATGACACAATGATGAACGCGGAAGCGCAGAAGAGAGAGCAAAACACAAAACCAGTCTCAATTTAGTTGTCTAAAATGAGATTTTTTAAAGAGAAATGTCAGAGGATTTTGATATAAGAGACGAGGAGCTTGAGTTTGTTGCCCAGCACGTGTTTGAACAACGAGAGGCGTCTAAGCTTACGCTACTCCTCTTTTGGCGTAAGTCTTTATTAACCCCCAGAGCCGTGTGGTTTTCATTTATGATAGATGGATGCAGTTTTTTGGCCTTCAAAATCTCATCCTCTATTTACTGCCATTATAAATCTTGGAAGAGCCAGGACATTATTTAATATAACTCCCGATTGTATTCGTCTGAAAGAAGAAAGTCATATACACCTTAGATGGCTTGAGGTTGAGTAAATCATGTGGTAATATTCATTTTTGGGTGAACAACCAATTATCTGTATCATGAATATTTTTAATATTTGAAATAAGAAGTATTTTTTGTGGAATCCTTATACTACTCTGTGCGGTTGCTGAAAAATTCGATTCACCCGGAATCATTTTAGAATTTGATTATGACTCCCTGAGTCAAAAACAAATTGAATCATGAGATGCATAAAGACTCCCTCCTCTAGTGGATTTGTTTATAAATGATACCAAAACATTATATTAAACCATTATTCAGAATATTCAAAATAACAGGACAACACATTGAGTTTATTGTGGTCCATGTGTCTCCAATATTTTCCCCAAATCCTTATTAGGAGAATGGTCCTCATTTTTAACCTATTAAGGACCATAATCCATTAGTCTAAGAGCCATTTCTAGATAATGAGGGCATGCATTTTAGATTTGTGCACTAGTGTTATGATTATAGAAAAGTGATGAGTGCTCTCAAATCTCTAAGGACTGATGCGGCTTGCAATCAAATGAACTCAATCACTGCTGAACAATTGAACATGTTGCTGAAGATGACAGGAAGGGTGAAAATTGAAGTTTAAAGAGCTCAAAAGGGATCCATTTGAAACGTTTCAGTAAAAGGAAGGCAAATAAGGAGATCATTAATGTTTCAATCCATTATCATTGTGTATATCGACCAGGTGTCCAAACTAGTTCCTGGAGTGTTTAGCTCCAACTTGCCTCAACACACCTGCCTGGAAATTTCTAGTATATGCCTATTAAGTCCTTGATTAGCTGGTTCAGGCGTGTTTAATTGGGGTTGGAGCTTCAGTGTGCAGGACAGCAGCCCTCCAGGAGCAGGATTGGACACCCCTGATATAGACAGTCTTTGTCCTTGTGGTGACGTTCAAAATAATGTGATACTCTCTTTGTCCTGTGGGTGGCATTAAGGAGCCTAGTATGAAATGGTAATGATCCTTTTATCCACAGAGGGGCGCTGGGAGCAAGTGAAGTGGGCGTTTTCATGGCCCTTAGGCTGTCTGTTGTACTACACTGTCCCCAACTGTGTTTTGCCGCGCTGGGAGCGCTGGTTCATGGTTACCTTTGTGGCCTCAACTCTCTGGATTGCCGTGTTCTCCTACCTCATGGTGTGGATGGTGAGATCAGCCCTTCACTGCCAAAACACCATTTGGAAATGTTTATCTCAAAATATGTAGGATGGCCTGTTGGGATTTCTGTTTAACGTGCAATGTTTTTGTTCCAGGTCACCATTATCAGTTTTACACTGGACATTCCAGATGTTATCATGGGTATTACGTTTCTAGCAGCAGGCACCAGTGTCCCAGACTGCATGGCTAGTCTCATAGTTGCCCGTCAAGGTGCTAAGATAACCCATTTTTTTCTTTCTTGACCACATATTCAGTTTTATTGATGAATGAATTAATGTCTTGTGCTGCAGGTATGGGAGACATGGCGGTTTCCAACTCTATCGGCAGCAACATCTTTGACATTCTGCTGGGTCTTGGTTTCCCGTGGGCTTTGCGCACACTAGTGGTTGATTATGGGTCAATGGTGAGTTTGTATTTACTTTTAATTAGGGATGGAACTCGATGGTCTACTAGTCTGTGATGTATTGCGATTCTTTCTCAAACAGTTGTGGATGGATCCACAAAAATTAAATTAATTGAATGTCCAAAAATGTTATAAATAATAATAATACTTTTTATTTTTGGCTTTTAAAAACCAAGCTCATTTATCTCACAAAAATGGTTGACACACACACACACAGGTTTGTTTTGCTGTCAAAGTGAGGATGTTCCTCAAAGTGAGAATGCATAATGGTTTTTATACTGTATAAACTGTACATTTTATCCCCCTACACTAACCTACTCCTAAACCTACCCATCACAGAAAACGTTCTGCTGTTTCATTTTTAATAAAACATTGTTTAATATGTTTGTAAAGCTATTTGAAATATGAGGACGCATGAAATGTCCTCATATTTCACGTTTAAGTTCCAGTGTAATTCCAGTGTCATTATACAAATTTGTGCCCTCATACTCCTCACATTCCATTTTGCTTACAAACACATAAATTATAACTAACATTGATGAATAAACAATATAAAGTAAGGCTACTGCAATCATCAAAAATATAGAAAATGACATAAAGTTAAAATAAATTGGTAAGTTGGCACACAATACTAACGTGAACTTTTAATGAAACATGGAAACTTCTCCTGATGAACAGAGTAAACATCATACCTGAATGCAAATCCTTCCCAGCTAACACACAACATATCAGTTATGTAATTTTTTGGCACTCTTTGGTAATTGCGTGCTTGTAATTTCTTTTGCTGTTTATATATATAGTGAACTGATTTACATTTGCGTTTACAGTTCAAAAGTGTGCGTTAAGAGTTAGCAATAATAACCCTGATTCTGTGTGCTGAATATCAGTGACACCAAAAGTGAACAATATTTTGATTCTTACAGCATTCTCTTTTGGTCTTCCCCTAGGTCTTCATTAACAGTAAGGGGCTGGTGTACTCAGTGATTCTCCTTCTCGCTTCTGTTTTTCTTACTGTAAGTTCATCATTTAGAATTTGAGAACTCTCATGTCATATTTCTGCATTTACTTATGGCATGTGCATGGCCTGTATTCCGTCCGTCTGCACAGGTACTAAGCGTGCACCTGAACCACTGGAGGCTGGACCGGAGGTTAGGCCTTGGGCTTATGTTCCTGTATGCCATCTTCCTGCTCTGCTCCATCTCCTTTGAGAGACTCTAGATCACACGATTCATGTTTTGCTTAGCTGTAGGGTAGATCTAGTCATAGATAACCATGTTTTAGCCCCAGTCACTGCCTTATTAGTAGCGGTTATTTCAGCCATGGCTTGAACCGTGACTTTGCTCTGGTAGGTTAAGAACAGGTCATTTCTACACACGACTTTAAGCCAATCACCCGTTAGACAGTGCTGCCAAACTCAAGGAGACTGTACTGAACACTGTACCTCTGAAACATTTCTACTTAACACACAGAGCTTCTTTAAGAGAACAAAAATCAGTTTCGATTACAAGATGTGAAGAATTTATATAAAGCAGTGTTAAATGTTTACAGCACACCTCGCCTTTTGCATATTTCTATTCTGAAATCTTTAATCACAATCAAGCACGGTACGAAGAACAAATCTGACGTTGCAAAAGTGTTATTACTAAAAAGAGTTCTATTAACTCTTGTAACAGAGATACACTCAATTTATCGCATTACTTTGCCTTATTTATTTTTGACGATAGCTCTGTAAAAATGTGGTTTAGGATTTGAGGATTTTCCTGTTTCAGTATATTTAAGAACATTTCTTTGTGTTGTTCCTTAAAAAAAGAAAATATTCTGGTATTTTGGAAGACAGTTGATATAGTATTACTGATTAACCAAAAACATCCCCTGTCTTTGGTAAGTGTTTACATACCAAACATGCTTAGTTTTATATAAAGCGTCACTTGGAGGTGTCCTGCACATTTTGATATGTTGTAAGGAAATAGTTACTTTTGTGCCCCAATGCAACTCTCAGTTAACTGACAACAATCAGTTAAATCTTTAACAATGCGTAACCATTATTCACAAATAAATGCTTATACACAGGCCTTTATAATTTAATGTATATATTTTCACATTATGTATGAATGACACCTCATTAAACAATAGACCTTAATCGGTATTTGCACCAAATGAAAATGTTTGGAATTCAGTATATTTATAGCATAATAATATATTTATAACTTAATAATAGTATCATGTAATGTTATAAACAAAACCTCTGTTTTATAATCCTACATTGCATACTGTCTACGGGACAGTGAATTATGATTAATATATATTAATAACCAAAGCCTCCAATTGTTTTAAGCTGAAAATTATTTGGTTATTTCTGGTAGAGCAGTGTTTTAATTGTTAACTTTAAGTTATTTTTGACCATTGGCGTTTTATTAAACGTGCTTATGATTCAGTTCTGTTGTATATTTAATTGCTTAAAAAGTCGCAATTTTCTTGCTTGTGTTGTGCAGTTCTCTTAGTACAAATGAACAAAATTGTAAATTATTTAATTTCTCTTCTGAAATGTCCAGAAGATTTTCATCTTACCACTCACAGTAAAAAGTATGTGTTAATTAAATTGATGTGCAAAATAAATAGTAAATGACAAGTTACAGCCTCCCCGACTAAACTTCTTACTATCCCACTTTTTAAGGTTCAGTTGAACATCTTCCCTGTTTATTTTCATTTTAAAAGTCACATAATGACATGGCTCATTATTACTATCTCACCATTTGTTACAGTCCTGTCAATATTCTTAAAGATATTTGTATGTTGTTGAGTGCAATAAAACAAGGTCTGTGCAATACCCAAAATCATCACTGTAATGCGTCATTTGCATTCTTCCCCGAACTCAAATAAAGTTTCATTTTGTGAAAACATTATTCTTCAGATGTTCTTAAGAGTGTATTTATAAGCATTATGGGAACTACATTTTTAGGGAAGAGTGGTGCATAGTCTCACAAAAAACGGTTTTGACAAAATGGGTGAACATTTATATCTTCCGTCTGTGATGTAGCAGTGCATTTACCAGTACATCATTTTATTTAAAATGCTTGAATGAAGCTGAATCTCGTCATTTAACTTACACAGCCCCAGACTAGTTAAACGAGTGACGTTTAATAAAGTACACTACTGGGTTTTTTTTGTTTTTGCTTATTTGTATATAATCTTATTGTTAACACTTTATTTTACAGTGTCATTATTACGTATGTAACATGTAGTTCCTGTTGTAAAAACTATAAACTATGCATAATTAATTACATGCGACTAAACTAATCCCTAACCCTATATGTAGCCACTTGATATTACTCGGTACTTAAATGTAATTACAGTGTAGAAAACTCTTATTCCAATACGTTTATTACATTTCATGGCTTCCACAAAAATATTAAGGAGCACAGCTGTTTTCAACATGAATTATTATCAGACTTGCTTCTTGAGCATCAAATCAGCATATTAGAATGAGTTTTCAAGGATCATGTGACACTGGAGTAGTCTGGAGTAATGATGCTGAGAATTCAGCTTTGCGATCACAGGAATAAATGAGTTGTTTACAGTCAAAACTTATTTGATATTTCAGAATATTTCTGTTTTTACTGTATTTTTGATCATAAAGTCAGCCTTAGTGAGCATGAGACTTTTTCAAAAACATTACATTTTTCGACTCCAAACTTTTGACCGGTGCTAGTGTATATTCCTTGACATTTCTTAACATAAAGAATGAGCATAAACCAGCACTACACTCTGATATATAAAGTGATATGGAAGCAATAAGGTACTCGAGGCTGTGCTGTATCATGAATAAGGGGTTGCAGGAACCCCGCTTCACATTGTGCCAACAACGTCCTTCAGCCGTGACTTATTCACGATACAGCACCAGCCTTGAGTATACCTTATTGTTTTTATTAAACGGTTACCACACAATATTAAAGCCAAAAATATTTATCGATGCTACTTTCATGAAGAAAAATCAGTAAAATAGTCCCTCACCCTTGACCCTTCGCAAAGACCCGCCCCTTTAGTTACTGTTTTGTCCGAAAAGCCATGCGCTCTCACGCCACACATCATTTTCTCACGGAGTGAAAAATACATCACGGAGCAAAGAGGACAACTGACAATGCGTCGACAGACATATGAAACAGATTTATATTTAATATATCGTAATTTTTTAAAGACGTTTAAACAATAAATACCATATAGTCGCTCTTTAATGTGTCGTGACAGATCGCTGTAGCTCCTCAGTTCAAGCGGCTCGTGAGCCGATCATCTCTTCATAACAGTTCATTTATAGTATCAAATAAACATGAATGAACATCAGAAGGAATGTTGTTTCAAGTGTTCAAGTTCACCAATATTAATCAACTAACTCCCCTGACTGCTTTGTTTGTTGTTTTATTGTGAAAAAACTAACACATCTATTGACCAATCAGAAGCAAGGGCAGGACCTAACCGTTTCATACATACATATATAAATATACACTATAAAAAAAAGTATCTTCATGATTTGTTATAACAACATTTTTTATTTTGGCAAATCAACTTCAAAAATTAATGTGGTTCAGATAACGTAGTATTTTGAGTTTCCGTTGATTAAACCAATCACCTTCATTGTATTAATTCAAATTTTAAGGCAACCGGGTAACTTACTTTTTTAAGCTAAACCAACTATTCTTTTTACCGTGTATATACATAAATATATACGCATCAAATGTTGCTTTTCTCTAAAGTACACAGACACACAAATGATGTTCTTTGTTATGTTCTTGTTGTTTTGTTTCTTTCTGTTTTTGGACACAAAGATTGTGGAAGATGAGAGATGTTAGAAGGGTCTAATACTTCCACCTGCAATTTCTGAAACTCGGAGACGACATAATCCATCACCGGACTCCGCTGTTTGTTTATTTGCCACCAAACCTTTGTGTCGTATTATATACCCTTCACTTTGATAAATACAGCAAAAGAGAAACCAATAGCAATGTCCGAGGACACACATCATCTAGTGCGTAAGAGGGCTTCTTGAGTATTCATGGGTTGCTTTGAATGTGTACCAAGGATTGAATGTGACAGTATCTAACTTTGATGTCACTGAGAACAGAATCGTAAAAATAAACAAATTCTTCGGTCCCACCTTATATTAAGTGTCTTCAGCTACTGTGTACTAACATTGAAATTGATCATTTTGCGTGCATACATGTTTTTACATTGTATTTATATTGTTAAAGTCTCCTGCAAGTAATTACTGATGACATAATATAAAGTGTGACCAATTAAACACTTTACAGATTAAAAAAAAATTAGGTTACACTTTATTTTAAGGTGTCAGTATTACACTGTAATTATACATTTAAATACTGAGTAATGACAATTAACTACATGTACTTAATACAGGGTTAGGGTTAGGATGAGGGTTTGGTTTAGGGTTAATTGCATGTAATTACACATAGTTTCTAGTTATTACTACTGTAAATATATGTAACGTATGTAACAATTACACTGTAAAATAAAGTGTTTCCAAAAATTATTATAAATTTGTAAAATGCGTCATGCAATAAGGTATGGGACATAAAGAATCTGAGGCGGTGGATCAGTCATGATGGGTAGTGAAGAGTAAACATTTGTTAGGGCTCTCTGTGCAAGCAGAGATAGGCTCTGTCTGAATTGACAGCACACCCTTAATTGTGTCTATGACGAGAGAACATCACGTCAAAACCATTAACACTGGGATGGGGTGACATGAGCTGTATTGATCCCTTCAGGATAGATGGCCTCGGAAGATATAAAACTGAAGATGCCGGCTGGGGCAAGAGCACTGAAGACTGAAGTCACCTGAGATCCTCTCAATATGTTGTCACTGGCACTGCTCTACGTTCTGGCTGTGGTTTGCTCTGCACGGAAAACTCATGCACTGCCTCTATATTCAGACACGGCACTGCCACAGCAGGAAGGTAAGATCAACTCTGTGCTTTTGAGAAGTTGGCAAGCTCATGATGTTTGCTGCTCTCCTCTGCTTTCAATGTAAATGTTAAAAAGAAAGTGGTCAAATGCAGTATATAATTTGATAAAGAGCTGTCAGCTTGATCTTATTATGATAATCCCAATCATTCCACGGCAACCTTTAAACAGAAGAGATGCACAGTAGTCGAAAATCAAAGAGGTTTTTTTTTTTTTTCTTCAAATCATTTCTTATAGTTATTCTTTTTAGTTTTTGTTTATAATTTATTTATTTTTCAAATTATTAACAAAATCAAAATATGACTGTTTTGCAGAACTGATTCAGAAACTTGTGGCAGAGGTTGAGGAAGGACAAAGTAATGATTTAACAGAGCAAAGGGACATCAAAACTGTGCTCCCTGTCCTGCTCCAGAGAGGTGAGAGAGAGATTCTTGGGTACTTGTCACATTTATAGTATCATTAGAATAGGTGCAGACTTTTCCCGCAGCCAAGTCATGTTTTTCTGTCTTTCTATAGGTACAAAAGAAGCTTTGCAGCAAGAGAAAATTAATAACATGGTATGATTGTACTTCTTTCTTTCTTTCTTTCTTTCTTTCTTTCTTTCTTTCTTTCTTGTTTGATATTGAATAGTTATGTCTGTGTCTGTAGGTGGATGACTTTAAAGCAGTTGTCTTAAAACTAGCAGCAGCTGATAACCTGCGTTCTCAAGGCTATCTACGATCTGAGCAAAACTTACCCAAAAACAATAAGAGAGGTGAGCCATCAAGGAAATGAGATGACATTTATATGAAACTGGCCAGTTTTTAACAATGTCATTTTGTGAGTACATGAACGTAAACAAATATGAATGACCCATGGGACAGTTGACAGGCCAGTGCAGCGTCGTCACAAGAGTTTAAGAAGCAATTTTAAATATACAAGTGGAAGAAGCAAAATGAAACTCAATTCTAATTTCTAAATATTTGTGCGCACACACCTGAAACACACAACCAGAAAGCTATGTCTCAGACGGCACCCAAATACTGAATTGAGCTCTCTTTCACATCTTCTTGCACTTGAAATGACAAATTAAAAATAAATACCTGTCTCGGCGAGTATCCTAATAAACACAGTCGATTTTGGCTTAAATGAATGTAAATAGTAGAGAAAGATGTGTACCAGTATGAGTGTATTGGATCCGTGCATTAGGTCTTAAAGTGACAGCAGCCAAATATTTCTGCCGCTGTCTGTGTCTTTAATGATAATCAAACAACAAAGGACAAAGAAAAAAATCATTCTCTTCAATGATTAACTTTTGCAACTTTAATAAGGATTAATCTATGTTAGTTAAGACTTTCCAGTTACATTTGATTATTCAATGTCTCTTCTGTTACATATTTTTAATAATGTTAATATAAATTTATATTGGTTGGGCTATAGTTTTAGCTGTGGTATCCGAATTGTGAATTTTCTATGGTATATATACTAGAGAAAATTCAATGACAAAAAGCAACATGAGATGAGATTTTAGAAAAATTTAAAACAGTTATGCAATACAGATGTTGGGAGGATGCCATAATGGCTTTATATCCTTATTATATTACTAATGAAAGTTTTTTTTTTACCTTCCCTTTACAGCCTGCTTTTGGAAATATTGTGTTACAAACTAGGAATTAATTGGCAGAGATGGACAGAGGACCAGCCTAACATCGCTTCATGTACAAACACCTGAAATGTATGCCTTTGATTTTCCCATGAAATATCCATTCAGCTGCCTTTTGACATTGTGAATATTGTTTTATATTTATATATAAATATATAGTAATCTAACAGGAATATGAATGTATTTTTATCGTAAATGAAAACAGATCTAGACATGCAATTGTAAAATAAATATAGTCTGGGTAAAACAGTTTTTGCTTTTCAATCCAGTCATCACCATCAAAGCTGTGGCTATGCTTCACATTCACATGAAAAGAGAAAGGCAATCTGGTGATTTGTATAATTAATATTAATTTTATTTGATGTAACATCTGAAAGAAAGCAGTTTAATCATCATGTCAAACAATGGTGTTTGTGCAGTTCATTCGTCACAATAACCCTTAATACAAAACAACCATTACTGACATATGACTCATTGACTTATGTACTGCACATGATTTGACTTCAACTCATTCTTACAGATGATTAAAAGATATACATTACAAATAACCGAATATGCCCTAATGAATGTAAAATACATATATACATTATGCACAAAAACAATACATGCCGTTAGAAGCACAACTCGCCTATAGTGCTCAAGATCGTTTGCAAAAGATCCTATAACATCTAAAGCTGCCTTTGACAGTAGCAGTCACTCAAAAGTATCCCAGTAAATCTAATAGGCTCTGAGATCACAGGCACAAAGAAAGTGCATAAGCAAACTGTGTGGAGTGCATTTTGTGTTTGCTGTAATAGATTTAAAACTGTGAACTTCAACTATAGGTGCCTAGAAACTGAAATGTTAAACTATTTACACTATTTAAACATTTATACTCGTATTTCCTCATTAATCTGAGGTTCAGTTCCTCTTGACCACACTCAGATAGGCTTTTTCAATTTCGATGTCAGCTGGGCAGGTCTGGCTGAACTCTTCTCTCTCACATGCATTCTGCAGGTAACGCCACACCCCAGTGAACTGAGCAGGAATCTCAAAACTACAGTACTTCCTGGCAGCAACCTACAAAACCAAGAAGAGAATGAGCACATCATAATTATGTATTAAAAAGTAAGGCCTGTGCATGTGTGTGTCTGTAAGTCTCACCTTTATGACGTGTAGCTTTGGTAACAAGTTGCAGTCTGCCAGTGTCAAGCGGTTGCCATCAAGGAACTTCCTTTTGGATACGCTGATGTTTTGATCTAGCTCATCCTGAAGTGGAGTGTTAAGATAGTCATCCAGACGCTTGAACTCCCTCAATAAGGCTTTTTCATGGACTGAGTCTGACTCAAATAATAGAGAAAATATATTTAAGAGCTCATATAGTGATATAATACTTTACAATACTGATGCCACAGTGCTCTACATGAGCATTCAGATATAAATCAGAAAATGCTATTATGCAAGTGTTACACTGATCATGCAGTGAAAATCTTAATAATGTAATGCGTAGTTCCAGTCAGTGGTGTGTATTTTTTTTTTCTGCAGGTTACACCAGTAGGTGGCAACAAATTACGTTCTTTATGAGTGACCTTTCATTCAACCGCTTTGTTCCAAGAAAGCTGATTCCTTTAGGAATGACATGAGCGAGTCTCTTATGTTATGAGCCATTGCAACGGTTCTGCTTTTTATTTTTGTAATATTGTGTCTAAAATGTATGTCACTCAATATTAATTTCTTTGTGAATAAAACTGTTGTATAAAGGCAATATCGCATACTCATGCTGTTTCCATGATAATATATTAAATATAATATATAGTTATTGTAACTCACAAGCATTGTTTGGGCTGTTCTTGATAAACGCAGAAAACTTGGCAAAAATGTCTGCACCAACATCAAAAGACTCTTTGTAGCGGGGACTGAGATGAGGATAGCTGGCAAGACAGAGGAAAATATCACACACCTAAAATATAGACATTCAACATTCACATAATAATGCTGACACTCAAAAAAAAAAAAAACAGAGATATATTTAAAAATATCATGGCTCTTCCAAGCTTTATAACTGTAGTGCATGGGGGGCGAGACTTTGAAGCCCAAAAAAATTATTCATGCATCATGAAAATACGGCTCCAGAGGGTTAATAAAGGCCTTCTGAAGTGAAACGATGGGGTTTTCTTCAGCCTAGTTATTATAGTTAATCTAGCTTTATCCCCCTTCACTACCATTTTAAATCTTGGAAGAGTCACACCTAGGATGGCTTGAGTTTGAGTAAATCATGGGATAATTTTCATTTTGGGGTGAACTATCCCTTTAAATGAGCACAGCCATGACAGAATAAATAACACTAGAATGTCTCATTGTGAAAGTTTTTTGTCAATGTGAAGCCAAATTGTTTGAAATAGCATGAGCTCATAGACATGCACAATACCGAGGGGGGGCGAGTGTGGTCTCCAGGAACTCTTCGATCTTAATGAAGTCGGTCTTCAGCGTGCCGTTGTACAGGAGGAAAGGAGGGTTGGTGCCTGGAGCTAAATCCTTCAGCTCTTCTGGCTTCCTAAACAACACAGGGTGGAGCAGAGCAGAGGGAGGGTAAACCACAGGGTGCGGACATGGTCAATATGAAGTCATTTATTGTAGACTGAGTCTTTGTATGAGACCTAAAGTGATTAATCCTACTTTGAAACAGTTTAAACTCATTTAGCACTCAAAGCACACGGATATGGGAGTGTCCAGCTGCTGAATAGATTTAGAAGAATTAGACAGCAACAGGGCAATGGGAAAGTTCATCTCCCTTCATCCTGTTTGCACTACACCTGCTGTACTTTGACCATCCCCCGTGTTATCAAATACAGTCCTTGCTGGATCAGAATTCCTCAGATTTCACTCTTTGTCTACTGAATTCCATTCCATTAGATAGCCTTATCCAGGGCCAGACATACCTCTTATTGTGACATAGGCAAATATGCCTGACATAAATTTTTCTTTTTTAATAATTAAACAATGTGTTGTCAAAGATGATATTGTGGTATTATATATGATCTTACAGTCTATTGCATGTGTCATTATATTATTAACTTTTTACCAAAGTTTTTTAATTGTTTTTGACCAGCAAATGTCCTGTTTTGGTTGTTGTTGTTGTTTTTTCAATACGAGGATGCACAATGCTAGAACTTTAATGTAAACAGGATGCTGTGTTCATCCAACCAAAGGCACTGATACCGCAAATATGCAAGGTTTAGTAATGTACAGTGAGAAATGTCATTTTACTAATATCCTGAATTAATTGACCCTTCAATGGGAGTTTGATCGACGGGTGATCTGACCAGTCATAACCCCGAATCCACCATTTTGTCCGACAAAGCAGTCAGGGAAGTTAGTAGATTAACGTTGATGAACTTGAACTTGAACTTGAAAATGGTGTGTACTCGCGTCTTTTCTTGGTTGAAACAACATTACTTCTGATGTTCATTCATGTTTATTTGATGCTATAAATTAACTAGTATGAAGAGATCTGAGGAGCTACAGCGATCTATAACGACACTTTAAAGAGCCACTATATGGTATTTATTGATAGGTTTTTTAAACTTCTTTAAAAAAAAAAAAGTTTGTTTAATATCAAAAGTAACCTGCTCTGTCTTGACTATTGTCGCGTTGTCAGCGTCCTCTTTTCTCCGTGATGTATTTTTCACAACGTGAGAACATGTTGTGTGGCGTGAGAGCGCATGGCTTGTTGGACATAGATAGCAACAGTAACTAGAGGGGGTGGGTCTTTGCGAACGGTCAATTGATAACCCTGGATAAATCATGAGCAGTGTGAAACGTGAAGCAAGATAACCCAGGATTCCATTATCCAAGGTTTAGAATAACCCAGGGTTGTCTATTTAAAGTGTAACAAGCCCTTTTGTCTTCTGAATTCCATTCCATTTGATAATCTTATCGTCATGGGGGCTGTACATATCTGTTTCAGTGAAATGAAAGCTTAAAGTGTTGCTTACTTCCTCATGTCAACTGTGGTTACTGTGAATTTGACTCCTTTCAGCCAAAGAACCATGAAGAGTCTCTGGCAGAAGGGACAGTTCCCCACATTCTCTCCGTCATGACCCGCCTTGAGGAAAAAAAGAGAAATTTATCATCAGTATCAAAGTTTCACAGACCAGACACTAGGTTACATATACATATAGACAGAAAACCACACATTATAGATTTCCTTAAAGACCAAAATGAAAATTCTGTCATTACATTATATTATGTCACAAAAAAAAAAACAAGACTTTCGTTCATCTTTTGAACACAAAAATCTTTTCGATGAAATCTGAGAGTTCTCCATAGACAGCTACACAACTGACACTTTGACATAAAGAGCCTGCTTCCCTGCTTCCCACAGACGATCAATCCTCTGCCAGAAGCTCAAACGTGCTGCGTAACACACGAGAATTAACCTCATTGGTTCTCACACGCGTCGAGCAAACATGCGTGAGCTTCGGTTTACCACAACTGATGTGTGAGTTTATGAATGTTTATATGTGAATATTAAAAGCCTAAATTAAATCTGTTCAAACCTGTAGGACCTTCTATCTTCTGTGGAACATAAAAGAAGATATTTGAAGACTGTGTCAGTGTTTTTGGACTATAAACTGATAGTCAATGGGGCTCATTGTTGTTTGGACCCCAGTGTTCTCCAAAATATCTTCTTTTGTGTTCTGCAGAAGAAAAAGTCTACATGACTTGACATGAGGATGAGGATGACAGAATAATTGTAATTGGGGTGAACTACCCTTTGAATCAAAACTCAGTATAGGGGCAGAAATTACTTTTAGGCAGAAACCATCTTTTATCATTGAGAAAAATAAATAAATCATTTGAATATGATGACTTCAAGTTCAAGAGAACATGTCATGTTCAAAATAATTTTCTGCCAGGATCCATTAAGTTTACAGACATTTCCTTTAACCCTAAATCACAACACGTCATTCAAAATAAACCTTAGTACAGAAAATTCCTTCTTATTAACAACATTAACAACAGTATATTGGTCTCTCTTTTTGGACCATGATAATATGGAGACAATGTTTGTGTTTACATGATGTTTCAGAATGTTGTTTTCTGCAAAAACCTGAATAAACATAATAAGGTTGTTAATATTTTTAAAGTTTGGGGGTCTATTATAATTATTATTAATACTGATGGATATACAGTCGCTTTTATTTTTAAATAAATGTGTCCCTCCCTTCAAAAAGAATTGGACATAAATAGTCCATGTATTGTGTGGTTGTGGGAGGGACAATTCAAGAGCTTGATCCAAGGAAAGGAAAAGCAGGAATTGTCTCGAAGAGGGAGATAACAGATCTAAACAATACAAACAGCACAAACAGTTGACTATAAATAACTTCTGTAATAAATGGTGATCTACAAAGCTTCCACAAAATGGACATCTACAAAGCTTTGATGATATTTGAATCTAAAGGTCACCACACATCCATATGCTACTCATTTAGTTCATGAACTGTAGCTAAACTGACATAACATTCTTCAAAGTAATGGGATCTACAGTATAGGAAAAGTAAGCGTGTTTACGGGTGTGACGACAAGGATCCAAGAGCTGTCAGTCCTTCAGTGTGTGTGCGTGTGTGCTGATAAGATAATTCCAGTGTGTGTCTGTTTTGATAAAGAGAAGCGTAAAGGCGAACAGTTGAATATCAACCATACTATCCAGTACACTGCATTGAACTGAATACACCCAAATCGACCTCTGATTCATGATCCATGCCCAAATAGAGATCTTCTCTTACGAAAAGCAATGACAGAGCACTGGAAGGTTTATGGTGTCTATGTAGAGTATTATTCAACAGAACAACTTTTTCAGTCTATATGTGAAGTAGAATGTAGTCTCTTTTCCTACCACTGGCATAATATGTTGAAAATAAGAGGCAAAGGGTACATAAATATACTATATTGTTAACTACAATAATTCGAGCAAAAGTTAAAATAATTGAGTTTAACTTCACTATTCCAACAGTAATAATTACATAATACTTGACTGAATCAATATTCAGATTAGTGGTTTAGTAGTTTATTTTAGTTATAATTGTTATTTTAATTAAATAAAATTATAGTTCTATTTTAATATTTTAATTTTCTAATTTTAGATTTAACATTATTTGATCCTACAGTCCTGAAAATGTACTAACTTTATTGGAATTTAAAAAAAAAAAAAATCCATTTGGGATAAGAGTAGCTGACCAACTCAAACTTGAACACTGACCTTTATGAAGAGCTCAATTCGTGGTTCTTTTTCTGAGTCTTGTCTGAGTGCCATTTTTTCCAGCAGAAAAAAAACTTTAATAAGTCCAGATGAAAAATATTCCACAAATTAACCAGGCAGTAGAAGATCTCCAAAAGGTTTGCAAACAGCTGTAATGTGTGCAAATGTTCAGAGATGAAAGTTATTCAGACTCTCGCTGCCTGCTTTCTCACTCCGGGAACACACTTTAAACTCAGGAGGGAGGGAGGCTAGAGAGGATGGGCGTGACCCTAACTATATAACTGTGCTGCCAGGCTGTGACACAGAACTAAAAAAATAGCTTTTCATTTTATCCAGTACGCACTTACACTCAGGAGAAACGTCACAGTGTTATCTCAGACGTGAAGCAGGGGCCACATTCCATTCATGCACACTATTAACACTTCTAGCTCTTACAAACATTCCCCTCTCCCATATGTTCATTCACAATGTGCCCCTTTCAGCTGTGTCAAGGAGAGGCTGTTTTACTATACATGAACTAATCCACTAATATTAAAGAAAATATTTGATTGCTTTCACAAGTCAGACAACAGACTGAAGGTGCTTTCTCTTCTCTGTTTCATCTTTTTTGTAGCGGCCATTTGGATTTCTGTCTCATTCCGTTTCATATTATCTACACTTCTCTGGAATTTTTCTAACTTCCAGTAACCTCTGACCAAACCTTCCAAAAATAACACAATATCACTTTTGATATCAGTTGAGATACCGCAGAAGTGGTTTTTGTCTGTTTTTCATGTTCAAAAGTGAGCTAAATCCCTTCGGGACATTTGGGGACGTCCTCAATTGGAATAATGAATAATAAATCAGGTAAATTATTTTCTGGTTTTAATCTAAATTGCAGTTTTCTGGTATGAGTATGAGTAGTGATGTGTGTTAGAGTTAGTCTATGGTGTATACAGTGTATAAAACATTATAAGTCTATTGCTAAGATACATAGATTATGTGTGAGTGGACAAATGAGGGTGTGGGTATGTGATCATTCTCAAGGGATGGGTTCTCTTTAAACAAATAGGTAATTCCCCTCATTCGTTGTCCAGTCATGTTGAGTAATAGGAAACAATTCCGTCATCTCGTGGCCCCTTATAACTGAGCATATTAACCTGGAAAGACAACAACTTACTCCATGAAATTCATCACTTACACCAACTTAGACTATAGAAGTCATGTCATACGTCGCCAGCAGTATAAAACAGAAATTTTAGTACAGGAATGTCATTGTTTAAAAAAAAAAAAGCTAAATAATTGTTTTCAAACCCTTTAGAGTTTCATTTCCCCATTCAGTCTGCAGATGTTGTGTGAAGGGGGATTTATTGCATCATTCTGGGGAATTCACGCTAATTTGAAACGATATTTCCGTAAAAAGCAGACACATCACTTCTATATGAAAGAGAAAGCAAAAAGTCGCTTTGTTCTTTCCTCACAAAGACTTTTTAAAGTGTTTGTCAACAGTTTTAAAGGGATAGTTCACTCAAAAATAATCTACTCACCCTCATGTTTGTCTGCAACCCATATGACTTACTTTCTCAGCAGAAAAACCAAGCTGTGAAAGTGAATGACCCCATCTGTCGAGCTAGATTTTTAGTAATATACATTATAAAGAATATATAGTGTATGAGTAAGGACTATTTTAAACATTCAATTTCTATTAAACGTTCATTGTTTGGAACAGAGCAGCTCAGACATTAAATTTTCTACACTAAATATCTGCTTTGGAGTTCCATAAAAGAAAGAAATAGCTGGTGATTATACTGTGTATATATGCAAAGCAAGAGCCTGACATGGAAAATAACAAATCCTGGAAATTAAGAGAGTTCCACTTCGGCTAGCACAGGAAATGAGCCATCCGCCATGCCATTTTAACCAGTGTACTCCCTTCTCCTGGAGCCAACAGGATACTATGAGTAACAGATCTGAGCTGTGAGCTTTTTCAGTCCCCGCTAGCTTTTCTTTCCCCTTAACTTACTGCACCGCCACAAAGAATATACCACCAAACAAGAAATCACCATGGAGATGATGAGCTGTAACGGTGCAAGAGTGTTATCCTCTAATCTGACTCCACTGCTGCAATCACTAAGCAAACATGCCAAAGGTCAGCACATTGTTGTACAGTATTTGTCTCCATACATCAACACTGTTTCAATTAATTTTCCAAACATTCCTTTCAAGCGCTAGACCAATTTCATTTGTGGGGGTGGAATGTTCTTAAACTTGGGGAGGGTAGTATTGTATTGACAAAGTGCTGAGAACGCTAAATGCACTAAATAGATAGTCCTACATGTTTTCTGGCCTCTACTCAATAGTCAGCACATGCACTTTCTTTTACCAGCATTTAGTTGCTGTAAGTGTTGCTTCTCCTTCACTGTAAAGAAAAATGTTAATTGACCCTTCACAAACAGTTTGATTGACAGGCGATCGATTAATCATAACCCCAAATCTGCCATTTTGTCTGACAAAGCAGTCAAGGGAGTTAGTAGAGTAATGTTGGTGAACTTGAACTTCAAAAATTGTGTGTACTTATGTCTTTCCGCACTTGAAACAACATTCCTTCTGATGCTCATTCATGTTTATTTGATACTATAAATGAATTAGTATGAAGAGATCAGTTCACGAGCCACTTGAAGGAGCTACGGCGATCTTTCACGACACATTAAAGAGCCACTATATGGTATTTATTGTTTAAACAACTTTTAAAAAATTACAATATTTTAAATATGAAACTGCTTCATATGTCTGTCGACGCGTTGTCAGTGTCCTCTTTGCTCCACAATGTCTTTTTCACTGCGTAAGAACATGATGTGTGGTGTGAGAGCGCTTGGCTTGCCGGGCATAGCAACAGGGGGTGGGTTTTGCAAATGTAATTTTACAGTAAAATACTTTTTGTATTTTTTTTTTTGTATTTTTGTTTTTAAAGTCATTGTATAATCGACAGTGTAAACCGAAAATTGACATTCCCAATGTGACACTTGATGTATTTTTGGTAAAATAACTGTTTCTTAGAAGTTTTTCTTTGTTTTTTCTATAATCAATCATGTACATTAAGTAAATGTTTATTGCATTCTTTTTAATTTCATGTGTGTTACCTTGGTTGTGTTTAGTGTTTATGTGAATGACACCGCACCTTCTATATATTAGTATTAACTTTCTCAACTTGTGGAAAAGCTGCCTGTGTTGAGCCTTGATTCATCATGTGACTTACTCACTCACTCACCACCTGTTTCTGGTGGTTTTCAGTGTATTACAAAAGTATAAAACATTAGTACTTCAATAGGTTGTTTTTTAGTGTAAATTAACGTTTACAGTAATTTCATTTACAGTAAAAACAACCGTATTTTTTTACGGTACATTTCTGGCAACCACTTTTTTCCAGTGTTACGCATTTCTGGAATAGAGAGAAATGTGATTCACTCACTAACCACTGACCTTTCTTTTCCTCAGGCTGAGAAAGGAAGCACTTATCCTGAGATGATAGGCTATCTACAGGACATCCAGCAGCTTGGAACACACAGCTTGGAAAATCTTTGATTTATCTTCCTATACAGGACCCTAAATGTTGATCATGAAGGCTCACTTCCTTCATTGTACATCAATACAAAAAAAGCAAACAAAACCATCAGGCTCAGAAAGCTTTTCCAGTAAAAATATCTAAACCGATCAACTCAAGAAAACAAAAATTGTACAGCCATTAGTCTCATGATCCTTCAGAAATCATTCTAACATGCTGATTTGCAGCTCAGGAATTGTTTCTTATTATTATCAATGTTAGTTGTACTGGTTAATATTTTACAGTAAAACATGATACATTTGTTCAGGATTCAAAAGAATGCCATTTATTCAAAATACAAATATTTTATATATTAATACATTTAAGATACATGTATATGAACAATACATATGAAAACTATCAGGTTAATTTAACTTTTTTTAATGATCAGACATTTTTACTTTAAAATTCTCATTCTTTAAACAAGACTAAAATGCTGCTTAAAAAAAGTGATTTTTGTTGTACATTTGATATAATCAGGGTGGCTACTTATTAAATAGACGTGTGAACTTTGTCACCTCAAAAAGCCCTTTTGATAAATAAATGAAAAACAAGCATGAAAAGTGCTTAAATAGTGCAATGACACAAATGTGTGTCAGTGTCAGTGCTGTTGAAAGAACGCTTGTTCTCCGCTCAGCACAATGCCATCATTGACCCTTTTCTCCTGGTCAGAAGTCAGAGGGCAATAAAACAGCCAAACAACTTCTTCTAGTTAAAAATCGCAGTGCTTCGTAATATGCGTTGTGCACTATGTCTCTATGGAGCTCTTGTTGGTCCTGGTGTTTCCTCTCCTTCGCCCTAGTTGTCAACACAAGGCAAACCTCATCAGCTCCAGATTTCACTGGTAAGTGTTTTTCTCAGATTTTTCTGGCTGTGAGAGAGGAAATTCAGCATGCTGTCTTGGAGAATAACGTCCCAAAGGAAAGAGAACATTCTGTATTTTGTCTTTTACACAGTCCTTGTCAACAATCTGTAGAGAATCAGCTTAAGAGAGACGGGTGTTAAGGTCACAGAACGGTCCCATCCTCCTCCATTGTTTGATTACAATCCATATAGGAAGGCAAGACAGTTATCTACATTAACCCATTCAACACAAACATTTTGTGCTGAAGCAAGGTTAAAGAAGTTAATATGTTATACTGTGAGAAATATACACTAGAAAATACATCAGAATCCACAAATATAAGGCCAACAACAGTGTTTATATGTCACAGTTCAGTAAAAAGTCAGAAAAATGTACTCATGCATTTCATATTTTGATTGCTACAGGCATTTAAGTGACACATGTTGGCTTCTTGATTCAATTGTTTCTAATTCGGTATCTTCCCCCGACAAAACATAGTGGCTTCAGGAGTGATAATCAGCCAAGAATAGCTCATTGTGTTTATTTGTGAGTGTGTCTGTGCCTGGCACTGCAGAACAGAGGGCTCTACAGATGCAGAATGTCCTAACCCAAGAGAGATGGAGAGGTGCAGGCCAGACATTACCCTTGATCCAGTTCCTTCTCATTGAATACTCATGGATATGGTCCAATGCAGGAATGTAGCACATGTTAACAACATAACACACAAGAAACCTGAGCTGTGTGGAGGCTATGAATGAGAAAAATGCATCTGGAGTGGGAGATGTTCTGGAGTGTCCCTCATGCATGTTCTCCACTTCATAAGATTTAAATCTTAAATCTGCGGTACAGTGAACAGGAAGACCTCTTTGAAATCCAGGAGACATTTCCTCTGTCAGTCCCTGACCTCTGCCACTCTCTTTCAGTGCAATTTCTGATAAAGGTAGTTGAGTATTTGAAAGATAAAGAATTCATAAGACGATGTTCAAATGAAATATGTGCCGTAAATCAAAAGCAGCTTAACTTGAAATTTAAACAATTGACTTCTTATTAACCATTGATAAAGTTGATTTATGATCTTTTTTGAATCATCAAAAGAGTTTTATTTTTATTTTATAACAAACATGTTCTTATAACACTGAAATGTATTAATAAAATAGAGATATTTGGTCCATCAACAAATTATTTTATTTACAATGATCTCCCCTCCCAAATCACTAAAATGTATGAAACTTTTAATAATAACTGTATAGGCCCACCCGAGGGCAAAATGATTAACATTTTTATTTTATTTTCCTGGGTCCTGACCCCACAGTTGGAAATCTCTATTATAGTACCGTATTTGTAAGATAAAACAGCACTTTTGGTAGAAACCTGAGAAGAGCTTTCTACATCATAATGTCGACCACACCTTGAAATTGCAAGATTAGATAAGTGAGGGACTTGCTTTGTCCATTGTCATTTTGCTATTTACACTACAATGGGCTTGTAGAATAAGTGTACATTTGTAGTCTACAATGGTGTTGTGTAGTGGGTTTTCTAAATGCATATACAATGCCTTGTTTGTATACTGAGCAGTGTCTTTACTTGAGAGCAGTGATGCTCAACTGATGGTTTTAGCCCACTTTGATTTGAAGCTTTCATATATCACTCTATTTTCCCCCTTAGATTACCTCCACAGGATCCTGAAGAACCACACTGCTCATGCCTGTGATGGAGAGACGCTGTCCTTGGCATGCCCTTCAAGAACATCTGTGGCTGTCCTCTCAGCGTTTTATGGACGTCGTGTCCCGAGTCCATATCTATGCCCACACACAAACCCAAACATGACAGAGGAAAACACAGACTGTACGTCAACCACAGCAATTCAGGTATCATTAATCAGCATACACTCATTCTTTAATTTTAGAGACACAAATCTCGAGAACAAAATAAATTCATTTCAGTCAGAATGTGTTTTTATATTCAGAAAGTGATGTCTGAGTGCCAGGATCGACAGGAGTGTCAGATTTCTGTGGTGAGTCCAGTGTTTGGTCAAGATCCCTGCCCTGAAACCAGCAAATACATCATTGTCTCCTACAAGTGCATGCCTGGTGAGAAACAACTGTACATTGCGCTTCACTCTAGTGATATTGTAACCAAGCAGCATATTAATAAGTTTTTCTTCTCTACAGAGCATCATCGCTCGAGAACGGTATGTGAGAATGAGCGACTGAAGCTGGCCTGTAAGAATGACACGGTTCTGGCCATTTATTCTGCCACGTTTGGCCATCTGGAGCAAGACAGTCTTGAGTGCCCTCAAGAGGCTAAATCTAAAACTGACATAGGTCTGAGAATAAAATAACAGGCATCTCCCATCTAGTGGGAAGGTTTTGCTAGAGGTAGTAAAATAAGTGTCCAAATTCATTTGATGAGATTATGCTTAAAAGTCTGTTTCCTGTTAGAGTGCTTGTCTCCATCAGCCTTGAGGAGGGTGTCAAGGAAGTGTCATGGCAGGACGAACTGCTCTGTGCTAGCTGATGCTCAGGGTTTTGGAGACCCCTGTTTCCCTGGCACCAGAAAGCACTTGCGAGTTTCCTTCACCTGCGGTGAGTTTCAAGAACTACGGGCGCCTTATTCATTCCAGTTGAAGCAGTTATAATAAGACTTACTTTGTTGTTGTACGTTTAGTACCTCGGTATCTACTGGAAGATGTTGGTCGTGGAAACACAGATCCTTTCTTGCTCTCTGACTATACGCATGGTAAGAAAAAGGAGTTTATGGTGTAAATTATCTTCATTGCTAAGCTAATTTTCATTTTGATAAACTGGCTTGTATTAAAACGATGATTTTAACATAATAACTGCGACTCATTCCATGTGTATTGCATATGTCAGGAAAGATATACAATTGTGGTCAAAAGTTCACATGTACCTTGCAGAATCTGCAAAATGTTAATAATATATAATTAAAAAATAAGACTATAAATAAGAGTCATAATAAAAATGGTATGTTTTTATTATTATTGATTCTTAAATCTGTGTCATTACCTGGAGGATCAATGACTGCATTTTTGTTTTGTGATGGCTGTTCATGAGTCCCTTTTTCATCCTTTCCAGTGACTGTAGATCCATTGGAAAGGGTGAAAACTGAAAACACTAAGGCTAAAGAAGCCAACAAGATGCATTAAAGGGTTGGTTCACCCAAAAATGAAAATTTTGACAATAATTACTCGCCCTCATGTCATTCCAAACCTGTAATACTTTCGTTCATCTTCAGAATACAAATAAATATCTTTTCGATGAAATCTGAGAGCTTTCTGACCCTCCACAGACAGCCATGCAACCACCACTTTGACACTTCAAAAAGTTCATAAAGAGGTCATAAAACAAATTCATATGAATTGAGTGGTTTAGCCTAAATTAAATCTGTTCATCATATAAAGCGATTGAGTCTCTTCAGAAAATTAGGATTAAACCACTCAATTCACAAGGATTAGTTTTACAATCTCTTTATGCATTTTTTGAAGCATTAAATTTGAATTGCGTAGGCTGTCTATGAAAAGACAGAAAGCTCTCAGGTTTCATCAAAAAGATCTTCATTTGGATTCCGAAGATGAACGAAAGTCTTACGGGTTTGGAACGACATGGGGGTGAGTAATTATTGATAGTTTTGATTTTTGGGTGAACTAACTCTTTAAGAGCCGAGAGTGAATTAATAATCAAATGTAGATGTAGACTGTTGAATGGGGTCATTTAATAAATTCAGCAGTGTGGGGTGTTATTCATTACTAAGTAATTAATTGCTGTAATTTAATTACTTTTCCCTTGAAAATTTGAAGTAAGGGATTTCTCTTCATTTTTATGTAATTTAAAAGTTACTTCTGATGTAATTGCATTAAATACTGTATAGACTAGAATAATTCTATATAAAACAATAGTGAATTTAACATCCAAATTAAAAATCTAATGTTAAAATGTATGTTTTTAATGTAACCTTCTCCCTTTAAATACTCTTTTAAATACTCAGTTCAAGAATAATTTATGCAAGTTCATATTATTTATTTTAATGAATTAAAGCAGCAGTTTCAGGCCTATCCTTGTATTGAAACTGGTCGAGGTTGATATGGGATTTAGCAAGTATTAATAACAAGTAATGCAATACATTTTAGAAAGAGTATTCGCTACAGTAATCTAATTACACTGTTGACGATGTAATTAGTAGGTAGTAATTAATTACTGATTAACATCTTACCCATCACTGAAATTCAGCTGTTAGTTTTCTTGTGGGCTATATCTAAACATAGGAAAGAGCATATTCATGGCATTACTAAATTAAAAAAAAAAAAATTATTACCATTATTTTGTTCAAATTAAGGTATTGGTAAAATTTTGACCACAACTGTACATGACTACCATATAAAAAATGCCAGTCATTAGTTGTTGACGGTCCTGCTGACTGCGGGATCCAATCCCCTCTTCCCCCTTCACAGGAGGGTGGTATACTGGCCCTGGTGTGTCCAGACCACAAAACATTTTCACCAACTCTCTGGAAATCTTTTCCCAAATTCAGGGTACGTTAGATGTGTGGCCTGATCCCAGAATGTTCAAATGATTTGATGCCATTTTTACTTACTATTATTATTATTATTATTTTTTGTGTGTGATTTTTTTGTAAATTCTTTTTTAAAATGCAAACATAAATGTTGTTATATACAGTACGAGTAACAGTAACATAATACAAATAAAATCACTGCAAAAACAAATGAATCTTTCTTTGTGGTTTTGCTAACATCAGCAGTCAGCAATGGCCTTCTCATTTACTAAGTGTGGTAGTATTTTACTAAAGCTCCTCTTCATGGTTGAACGTATTGCTTATAAAATTTTAAATATTCTCTTCATCTTGGCCTCTTTTCCATTTCCCCAAGGTCTTCCGGAGACGGTGGCTTTATACTTTGTCTCTGGTATATGCGCTGGTCTGTTCTTCTTGCTGTGTTTGTTCGGTCTCAAATCCACCCTGATTAGAGATCTGAAAGACTTGGCATCTGAGATAGGAGATGAGCTAAAATCCTCCCAGGGAGGACTAATAGATGATTTTGATGACGATGACGCCTCCTTGCGTTCTTCTTTTCGACACCTCATGCGCCCATATCGCACGCCAGACACATTCAACCAAGAGATGATAATGACAGTGGTGATGGAGGAGAGAAGGGATGAGGACAAACCTGAGATGCCCACTGGAGACATCTGGCCCCATATCAACTCCAGTCCTTACGCCATGCACAAAATCAAAACCTCTGCCTGATCTTCATGTTCTCAGCATATCTGATCGTTGACTGTTTTCTTTAATAAAACAAACACTAATAATACTTTTTAACATGAATGACATCGAAGATTAGATTGTCAGTATCCTAAATGTGTGACACGATTGGCAGCCGTGACATCTTTATCAAGCCCACCTGCTTGTGTTTTATGAATAGACTGTATTTATGTATACATTTTCATATTTATGTATAATTCAAACTGTGGTGTACTAATTAAATGAGTGGGGATGGGAGTCAGTCATTTGAATTCTTTGGATGTAGTGCACTTTGAAAATAAAATGTATTAGCGTACTTATCAAACACAGACAACCAGTTTGGTTTGAATTTATATTATCTAAAACCTGGTTGTGTTGAGATAATAACAACACATCGTTTATCTTCTGAAGAGAACATTATGCAACCAAAAGGACAGGCATCAGCCCTATATCCGTTTGATAGCCCATTATTTGAAATTTCCAGTTAATGAAGCAGCAACCCTCCGATTAAAATGAGGGCGTTTGACGAAGGCTCTGTAATGACAAATATTGATACAGTGCAGTGAACTACACTTTGTTTACAGTGAACATGCGAACATATTGCGTATCTTTGACGCCCCTGGGCAGCGTATAACACACCCAGTGACATCGCTGCGTCCAGGAGAGCGCGATGATGATGACCTCGAAACTCATTCATGACCGGTGATGTCTTACTACATATCTCAGTCAACGTAAACCCGAACATCGCTTAAGATGTCATTGGTTTATTAACGCGACAACACCGCCGTTATCAACCTCTGTTTTAGGCTAAATTTGACACACGCGTAACGTTATTCGGTTGGTGTTGTTTTCTCCGGAGTTCAATGACTCACGCAAGCTGAATCGTACTCTTTTATTTCTCGTGTACGTCACTTCATTTGGAAAGAGCGTGTGAACATTGATTTAACGGTGACTGAACCCGCTTTTACAGCTAAAATTCTTCCCCGAGCGAGCGATCTGTGTCCCCGGAAGGCCAGCACTGCGCGAGCGCTGAGGGGCGGAGCCTGACATGAGAAAACGCTCGCTCTGAGTTTAGCCTGTTAGCTAGCCGCCTGACGGCTTTAATGCCAACCACGTAACTTCATTCACGATGGAGAATTCACTCGGGATTTCAGATAGCGAGTGTTTGGCCGTATCCTTCATTTGGGAGCTCAGTTGTTCATTTTGTTAAGAGAAATAGTCGTCTCTTTAGAAGTGATTTAGCCATGTCTTGCTAGCCTAGCTGTAATGGTAAAAATAACGTTTATTTTTGTTTTGTTAGAGGACCATAGAAGCTTAACACAATACAAATGCTGTCTTTTTTGCTGATGTTTTCTCTCTGCTTTCAGACAGAGGTGTCTCATAGTCAGTTAGTTTGTTGTTTATCCAAACACTATCGCTACGTTGTTCTGAATAACTTGAACAGCATTGTGTGACATTGTTATGTCACTTGATATGATGCCTGTAAGGTTTGACATGCCGAAGGCTATAATGAGAATAAAGCTTTTGAAGATTTTTAGCATCTTGTGAAGAATGTTCGTGATTTCCCCTGTTGTTTTATTACTTGCCTAATGAAGTTACATAAAGTCCAACAAGTTCTTCGATTTTGCGAGGGAGGGAGAGAGCCATGAGGCGTCACGCTTTTCCACCCTTTTTCTCTGCCTCTTGCTATTCAGTTGAACCCTTGACAGTGATGGTTTCAGACTGTTAGAGGACACGAGCTCAGAAGCGGACAGAAAGAACCGAGACTCCTGTCCCTGTTAAAGTGTTCTGGACAGCTCAAGTGAGTAGAGTCCGACCTCAGTTTTCCATTCCACTGTTTTCACAGGGCTTTGCTGTTATTCCAAGCTTCGCTTTTATGTGTAAAACAGGATTAGTTGCACAAGAAAATGTTAAAGTCTCAGAAAGTTGAGCAGCTGTTCAATCTCTGCTCATTCTGTCAGGTGGTTCATTGCTGCTGCCTGTCTGTGTTATTACACTGATGATTGTGTGGTCGTTTTTAGCCCTTTTTGACATTAGCAACCAAACCCACCAACGCAGGATGTCTAATTGCTACTTATCTAACCAGCATCTCTGTCTTGAGGGTGCAGCTGGCTTTTAACTCTTTGTTTTTTAACAATTCATGATTCTGGACCATTTTTACTTGTGACGAAGCATTACCAAAAATATATATTATGTAAGGTTTTTTTGTGTGTGTGTGTGTGTGTTTTTTTCATTCATCAGAAAAATGTGATGTACATAACACTATATTTTGTTATATTACCTTGGCATTAAATTACAAAAATAAATAGTTAACAGCTGCGAGGGTGTTTCTTATACAATTGGACATCTTTCTGTCCTCTGACTGCTGTAATCAAATTGACTATTTTTTCCTCTTTTGCAAAGACATATTTCTTTTGCTAATGGAGCAAATGGGAATGCGAAAAATCATATTTGCTACAGTCTCTCATTCTTCACTATAGAAGTGAAAATGGTCCATTATATTTGACTCTAACTGCTTGTTACTATAGATGTGAGAAGACTCTGAAAAATCGTTCAGTCAGATGGTGTTTAGTCAGTGTGGCTTTCGTTGTGGATGCCAGCATGCTGCCCATTATGCTGCATTCCACCACGGTGTCCTAGAGCCTAATAAGCCTCACATGAGCACACAGACTCTTTAACTGCGTTAAAAGTGTACACACTCAGTGTTACTCAAAGCTCAGGAACTGACTGGGGAAAAAAAAAGGTCACAAATGTTATTTGTGGACTCGGATCTCCTAACAATAAGAACAAGCTATACTGTTGATAGATATAGATTGTGTCTCTTCAGAAGACTTACCTGCTGCTTTCATATGGATTTATTTTACAATATCTAGTATATGGACATTTTGAAGAGTTAAATTTGTGGTGGAATGGACTTTCAGTGGAGGGAAGGAAATATCCAAGGTTTCATTAAAAATATCTTGTGTTTTGAAGATGAAAGAAAGTCTTACAGGTTTAGGATGGCATGATCGTGGGTAAATGATGACAGTTTACATTTTTGGATGAACTCACACTTTAACCTGAACTGCTGTAGCATCTTTGTATGGAGCACTGAAGGTACAACAAGCTAATAAATGTATATTACAGTACATTTAATTTAGCCTGACTGACCTTTGGGGTAGATTTTATTTTTGGCCACGTTGACAATTGAACTGTAATGTGTCAACGAGTGCACTGGTTTAACCTCAGAAAGGAAGGAGATATTTTTAACCATTATCACTACATTGGGCTAATTTTTGTGTTGATTGAATGTGCGATTGCTTAGTACATCTAGGCCAAATTTTCCTTGTTCATGAGTGCTGTGTTTCCTGGCAACAGCGTTCATTACAGAAATGATCATCTTCTGAGACTGAGCGAGAGGGGGCTCACTGGCAGCACCGAGGGGTTCTAGTCTTGCCTCCATGTGTTTGCATGGCATACTCAGACAGGGAAATCTGAAGGTTTTTCCAATAATCCACTGTAATTGAATTTCCCATTGAGTGAAATGGGAGGTAAGACCATGTTGAGAGGAACCTGATGCCCTGGAGTATATTGTCAGAGAGTGAAATATGGTCTGCAATTAGGCCTCCAATATGTGTTTAGCCTGCTGCATTTCTATAAGTTTCCCTCCACCCTCTGTATTCTGAAGCTATTTTTGATTAGATAAGATTATGCTGGACCATTGTGGAAAATGAGTTTAAATGTTTGTGGTCGGTATGATTTTTTTTTTTGACAGAATTCTCTTTTGCTCACCAAGGCTGCATTTATTTGAGAACAAATACAGTAAACACAGCAATGTTTTGTAATATTGCAATTTAAAATAACTGTTTTCTTTCGTGCGTTTTGAAACGTAATTCCTCTAATGGAAAAGCAGAATTTTCAGCATCTTTATTCAGGCTTTATTGTCACATGATCTTTCAGAAATCATTATAATATACTGATTTGCTGCTCAAGAAACCTTCCTATTATCAATGATGACAACTTTGTCATGGTTCTTGTGGAAACTGTAATACATTCTATTTCAGAAGTTCACAAGAAAACATTTATTTGAAGTGGAAAACATTTGAAAATGTTTTTACTGTAACTTTTGATCAATTTAATGCATCCTTTTAAAAAACAATTTAATAAAAGGAATCTTACTGACCCCAGACATTTGAATGGTATTTTATCATTCTCGGTGTGCTGTATGTTAAACTTAAGCGCTAGTCTATTATCTATCAGGTAAATCTCTACAGAATTTCCGTTTGAAGTAAAATTTAAAATATATTTTAGAGAAGGCTTATGCTGTGTGTGTCATTCTGAGCTTTTCTCTGGATGTAATGTTTTACATGTTATTTTATTGGTTTTATTAGTGTTTTGTCTAGTTTGTATCATTTGTGTACAGCACAATGGCCAGCAACTGTTGTTTTAACTAACTAAGTGAACAGAAATGGTGTTATCACTCTGTTTTTGAATTTGCTTCTTTCAAAAAACAAAATATATGGACCAACTATGTTAAATATCCTGGAACAATAAGTTGAATTCCTAAAGGAAACCTTATGAGATGGGTAATGTGCTCTTGTATGACATTTCATAAATGAGTCTCTTGTTGTTAGGTTGGATATTTTGGCAAACCCTGAAGCAATTGTATTAAGCCCAGTGCCCCAGCTGTCCATCCCCATCAATAACCATTTTCACATAGTTCGAGGTAAGTTTCTAATGGGTATTTATAGTTTACAGAAGGACTTTTTGTAACAGTGTCTGTAAATACATTTGCTCTCTTCTCACCATAACATTTTTACTCCCTGTGCAAACTCACCTTTGGTCTCTGTCAGTGAGGCTTAGAAAATAAGCTCTGTGTTTGCATAATAAAATCTCTCTCCCATGATCAAATATTTGAAAAACATTTGTCACCATAGATAGCAGGCTATGTTTTATATTTCATGGTACAGTCCCCTGAAAATCTCTAATGTACTTTAACTCTTCTTTAATTTCCCTCTTTTAGAGGCTGAAGAAGCACTTCTCATTGACCTCTCGATTAACGGTAAGTTTTTGTTTTTTTAAATTAGCCAGCTTTTCAATTATTTATTTGTTTTATAAGAATCTTTGGTTCACATTTTCCTCTTCCTTGGCCATTTTACTAAGTGTTGGAAAGATTACATGAGCATATAGGATATAATTTGCATAATTTTTCAAAATAATTGTTACATAATTTTTGGTTGACTAATGTCTATCTGGTCATAAGAAGCTTATTGTTGCAACGTTCAGAATAAGCAGCTTATTGCTACTTTTATCCATTTAATTTTCTTTTTATAAATTGTATGAAATTGCAGTAGATTATATGCACTGTTTTTTATACAATTTGTGTGCTCAGGAAGGTTTCTTAATGCATATTGCCTTAAAAAAAAATAAAGATTGATTTACTTTACAACACCAAAATAAAATGTATAGCTGTGATGTTTGGATGTGAGAATGTGACACTGTTCCTCAACAGCGACGATACGGATTCGTCTTCGAGGCGAGCGAATGCCAGAGCTTCTGCTGGAGCTGCAGGATGATGAACAAACTCAGTCTTTCTTACAGCATGTGACGAAGGCCCAACAGCAAGGTGATATACCTAATTTCCCCTGCACAGGATTCATCCAAGCCACATCAAACATCAAGCCACATTTCTTATTTATTAACTACTCTAATCATTTATTTACCACGGTAACCAACACCCAGTTTTATAGGTTTGTCAGTAATGAATGCTTCCTGGAAGAATTTGACCTCAGTGTCGGGCAGAAAGTTTCACAGATATAGTTCTTTGGTGTTGGTTTATTTTAGTTTGCACTGTTACAGCTACAATCGTGTCAAAGGTTAGACCACCTGTTGTATGATTTCTGATTTGTTTGAAACTTTTTCAGCTTGCATCAAACTACCACTGCTAAAGATGTTTTGAAAGCCATTCTCAATTTTATTTAAAGCACTAATTCATAAATACATGAAATGTCACTGTTGAATGATCCACTTTTAGCTGAGAGCAGGAGTTCACTGCCCAGGAAGATGGAGCCTGTTGTACCTATTGCAGTCAAAGACAGCATTCCTGTTCCACCTCAAAGAGGAACCTCCAAATCCACCTCAAACAACATCAAGAACAGTACATTAGCAAAGCCTTTAAACACAGGTATGGAATAAAAATGCCATAACGATTTCTACGTTTCGTTAGGTATGGCCAGATACACCAAAGACCATGAACGTTCTGTCACTTACAATCCTTCTGCTCTGTTCCTCTCTCTGTTTATAGACCCTGGCCTCTTACTTGCTACAGATTTTGGTTTCGAAGACAATTTTAACCATTTTATAAAAGTGGAAGAGAAGAAGAACAAACAAAATCGTATAGTTGCACAACGAGAGCCGCCACCTCCACCAGTGCCCCCTCTTCCCCCTCGGAAAGGCACATACACGGCATCAACTAACACGGCAGGCCTGACTACTAAAGAAAGGCCACCATCCGCACTGAATGCCACACCTGTCAGAAATGAGTGAGTGATACTTGGTTAAAATGCATACACCTGTACATTTTCAGCTTTGAACGCAGTGTTGTTTGTCGTGGCAGATTTCAGTCTGTAGACCGCTCCATTTCCTGGTCTGACAGCCCGTCCAACTACACCACCATGAAACAGGCCATGAGCAGCCACTCAGGGTCAAGGGAAGGCCTGCTTAAGTATCGCCTCAGCAAGAAAGAGAAAGAATACGTGGACATTAAGAACTTCCGGTGACTGTCACATGCCTGGAAACGTAATACCAGTGATTTTGTTTTTACTGATTCCAGGTGTTTGAGTGAGTCACTGTATTTTACAGGTTCTTCATTGGCACTTGGAATGTGAATGGTCAGTCCCCTGACAGCAGTCTTGAGCCCTGGCTATGCTCTGACCCAGACCCTCCAGATGTCTACGCACTGGGGTGAGTGGCAGAACAAGAGCCCCTCGCTCCAAAAGAATGAATCTCGAAACATTGTTAGATCAGGAAACGCAAGTGTAGTATGCAAGTGGGGCCATGTTTTGGAAACCTGTTTGAAAACAGTCATTATATTTGTAGTTTTGTGACTAGCATTAATATATTTCACACTAATAGATCATTATAAGCTACATTGTCCTATAATTGGTTTTATTGATTTAAGTCATAGTGCTTTGTCTAATTTATTCTGTTATTTGTCAGATTTCAGGAGCTGGACCTGAGCACAGAGGCATTTTTCTATATGGATTCATCCAAAGAACAGTTATGGGTTGATGCGGTAGATAAAAGCCTCCACCATAAAGCCAGATACATACGGGTGAGTGAACAGCAGCTGATATTTGCTATTCAACATTTAAAATGCAAAGAACAGTCACAGAACATTTCTGTGGCACCCTGAAAATAGCATTTGTGCTGCTCGTTTTCATTTTGTGTGGACTTTTTGTGAAGCTCTGTGTGGTGTCTGTCTTCAGGTTCGTATCATTCGCCTTGTGGGAATTATGTTGGTGGTGTATGTCAACAAGGAGCACATAGATCACATTAGAGAGGTGGCTTCTGAGTCTGTGGGAACTGGTCTCATGAATAAAATGGTATGTTTGCATTTGTTGCAGTAGGAAGTGGTTTGTCAAAACAGGAAGTCATTTTAGTCTATCTTTTAGCATAAAATTGATATCTTTTGTTGTATTTGTATTAGATATGTTGTAATCCTAGAGTGGTATTGATTACGCAAATGACAGAAATGACCACAAATATCAAATTGAATGATACTTTCCTTTTATAAATAAATCAGTGTCTGTAAACTGATAAGATTAACCTACTTTTATTACTCCATTACTATAGGGGAATAAAGGAGGAGTGGCTGTGCGTTTTGTGTTTCACAATACCAGCTTCTGCTTCGTAAACTCTCATTTGGCGGCTCATGTGGATGACTTTGAGCGGCGGAACCAGGACTACAAAGACATCTGTGCCCGCATGAGTTTCCACTTGCTGGATTATCCCCCTCTCAGTATAGTCAAACATGAGTGAGTGTCAATGACATCCAGTGTAGCCTTTTTTGAAACTGGTAATCCTTGATTAGATATCTATATTTTTAAGATAATGTTGTACCTATATTTAAATGCTTATGATTTCTCCTCTAAGTGTGGTGATTTGGCTTGGAGATCTTAACTACAGACTATGCTTGCATGATACCATGGAGGTAAAAAGACTTATTGCTGTGAATGAATTACGGAAGCTTCAGGAGTATGATCAGGTGAGATCTGGGGATGATGTCTCCTTAATATAATATTTTATCTTTTATTTTATATATATATATATATATATATATATTATATATATTATATACACATATACACAGACACTGACCAGCAAAAAAAGTGGATTTTAATAGGTAAAATTGTTTAAATTTTAATAGGCAAAAACTTGTCTATGACTAGATCATTATTACAGTGATTATTATGTTTCTAGCATGTTTTAAGTTTGGAAGCGGTTCTTTTGTCCCTAAAAAAAATGAGTGTAGCTTTTCATGTCTTAAACAACCGTCTCACTCGCCAGCCACTTTATTAGGGACACTCATTCAACTGCTTGTTAATGCAAATATCTAATCGGCCAATCACATGGCAGCAGTTTAGTACATGCAATTTATGCATGTAGAGATAGTCAAGATGATCTGCTGAAGTTCAAACTGAGCATCGCAATTGGAAAGAGAGGTGATTTAAGTGACTTGTGGCATGTGGCATAATTGTTGGTGCCAAACAGGCTAGTCTGAATATTTCAGAAACTGCTGATCTACTGAGATTGCCATGCACAACCACCCCGAAAAAGAGAGAATATCCAGTGAACGGCAGTTCTGTGGGCAAAAATGCCTTGTTGAAGCCAGAGGAGAATGGCCATACTGGTTAAAGCTGATAGAAAGGCAACAACAGCTCAAATAACCACTCGTTACAACCTAGGTATGCAGAGGTTTTTCTTGGCACACTTTAGGCCCCTTAGTACCATTTGAGCATTTAAACTCCACAGCCTACCTGAGTATTGTTGCTGACCATATCCCTTAATGACCACAGTGTACCCATCTTCTGATGGCTTCTTCTAGCAGGATAACATGCCATCTCATAAAGTTCAGATCATTCCAAACTGGTATCTTGAGCATAAGTTTACTATACTCAGTATATGAGTTCACTCAGTCACCAGATCCCATTCCAATAGAGCACCTTTGGGATCTAACGGGAGATTCACATCATAGATATGCAGCCGACAGATCTGCAGCAACTGTGTGATGCTATTATGTTAATATGGACCAAAATTTCTGAGGAATGCACCTTGTTGAATCTATGCCACGAAGAATTAGGGCAGTTCTGAAGGCAAAAGGTCCAACCCAGTACTAGCAAGATGTACCTAATATATAGTGGCAGTTAGTGATAAATAATATTAGTAGCCTATCAGTTTGAGTGAAAAGATAAAGCATTTTATAGATGTAATTTATATACATATTTAAATTATAAATATGCATATAAATTATTTATATGCATATAAATTACATGTACAAATTTTTCAATCCAGAACTTTTCAGTCACATTGTTAAAAAAAACAACTATTTTCTCTAGTGTTCTCTTTTACTTGTGCACCCCACTGTATTTTTACCCCAGCAGGCTTTTAGGTTATTTGTTGCTTCCTTTTTTCTTTTTCCTGTGTGTGTATATGGCAGTTCTTTAAGTGGTAACCAAATATAGACTTCCACTTTTGCTCTGAAAGCACACTTAATTGCATCTTCTGTTTCACTTTGCCAGCTGAACATTCAGAGAAAGACTAAATGTGCCTTCACTGATTTCATGGAAGGAGAGATTAATTTCATCCCAACTTACAAATATGATGCTAAATCAGATCGATGGGACTCGAGGTAAAAATTTTGGACCTTAGGACCTCTTCCTTTTATACATCATTGTTTGAAGATCACTTGCTGTTTAGATGCTCTTAAAGTAAAAAAAATTCATTGTGATTTGGTTTTATCCTCTGGGGTATGTTGACAGTGGGAAGTGTCGAGTCCCTGCCTGGTGTGACCGTATCCTCTGGAGGGGGAGCAACGTAAAGCAACTTCACTACCGTAGTCACATGGAGCTAAAGACCAGTGACCACAAACCCGTCAGCTCTCTCTTTAGTATAGGGGTGAGGTTAACTCCTTTCATCATGTTCCAATAAAGGAGTTGAGAACATCAAATTGATTTTATGTGTGTGCTGCAGGTGAAGATGGTGATTGAACAGCGCTATAAGAAGGTGTTTGAAGAGATAGTGCGGGACATGGACAGAATGGAAAATGACTTTCTACCCTCCTTGTCCCTAACCCGACGGGAGGTGAGTAATGACAGAGACAGACAGGTCAGTGTCTCCTCTGACAAACTGACTCTGTATCGATCCTTTCTCCTGAATCCATTCTTTCTGAGATCCCACAGTATATCAGTGGAGTGTCGATAATGTTTGCACAATCTTCGCATTTCTCTGCACTGTGAGTGTATTATGGGCTAATCACATGTGCCATAATTGTTTTTAGACTGAATGCACTTGGGGCAGTGTCTTTAAAATAGAAAAGGCTATAAAAAAACAAACTGATCAGCTTCTTCTGGAATCTCTTATGGTAGTTTGTCATACCCATGCAAATACCCATACCATGCAATGTTGGGGTCACTCTCTGTGTGTGTGCGTGTGTAATATATATATTGTATACATACACAAACACACTGACCTCAACTTTTGCATGGTATATGGGTGTGACAAACTACCCTATATTTTTTTTATAGAAAAATATATTATAGATTTTTTTGTTTGTTTTTAAAGGATGCATGCAAATTGACTGTAAAGACATTTATGTTTTTTATGCTGTGTATACAGCCTCATACACTACAATTCAAACACATTTTCATGTTATCCCTGTTATTTTTTTCATAGTTCACCTTTGACAATGTGAAGTTCCGTCAGCTGCAGCGTGAGAGTTTTCTCATCACTAATGATGGACAGGTTGCTTGCACCTTTGCCTTCATTCCCAAACTCAATGACTCTCAATACTGTAAGCCCTGGCTACGTGCTGAGCCCAACGAAGGGGTACTAGATCCTAGTGAGTATCTCATAATGGCATTTTAGCCCTGAATTTTTGTCATAAAAAAAGAGATGCACATATTTTTACATTTTTGATAATGTCTTGCTTTACTTCCTGATTAGCAAAATATGATCAAACTCTATAGTTGGGCAGTATGTAATTTCATGACAGGTATTTTTTGAAAATGGACCCCATTTTGATGATTAATATAGCTAATTTGTATCCACATTGTTCATTTTCTAAGGACCAGAGAACTTTACTGGGAAACATGTCCAAAATATTTTGAGGAAAGAAATTTACACGCTTCGACTATGTCAGTGTCTATTTGACTTTGTCAGTGTATTTTAAAACTTTATTTTTTTTTTTTATCTAAAACCAAAATTAAATTCAGTGCATCACTAAGTTAAACAATTTAAATGTATTATTTTGCCAAATGATGAAAATATAAAGGCCATTTTCAATGAAGATAGTGAAATGTCATTTCAACTGCTCATATCAGGTTGAGAAGACACATGTCATCTGAATTTGTTGATTCATGTACAGACGGCACCCATCTTCCAGACGGTATCAAATATTCATGTTTTTTATACAGATGAGAAAATGGAGATCTTCCTAGAGGTGTATGTCAGTAAAGATTCAGTAACACTGCTAAACTCTGGTGAGGATAAAATCGAGGACATCCTGGTGCTTCATCTGGACCGAGGGAAAGACTACTTCATCACTGTCTCTGGAAACTATCTGCCCAGCTGTTTTGGCACATCTCTGGAGACTCTGTGCCGTATGAAGAAGCCCATCCGTGAGATCCCTGTCACTAAACTCATCGATCTGGTAAGGCACAGGCCACAGCTACAGTTGGTAATAGATGGTTTATTATCACAGGATACATGGCTAAGTAAAGATAAGTGGCTGCCATTACAAGTCATCTTCTCGCTTTCTTGGCAGTGGAAGGTAATGACTGACTGTAGCAAGGAGTTTTGCTGCCAGATTATAGATAAGGGAAGGTTTCCCAGGTTTACCATGATTCTGCTTTGAGGCTGCAATGAGGAAGTCATGTACAAAGAGAACGTTATAATGGGATACAGCTTATTCAGTAACACTCGGTCATCATGCAAACTGTCTATAATGTTCGTCACTGTTCCATTCTCCACTCTATTCTTAAAGCATAATTTGTTTTTCATTTAGAGTAGTCAATCATATTTAGTAATTTTCTGTTTCTATCTCTCTGTTGTTCCCTGATCATCATTGGAAGATGAAAGCATCTCACTGATTACGCAATGTTTCTCTATTGTCTCATCTCTCCTCCCTCCTTTACTCTTTTCTGCTCTGACCACTCCTTTCCGACAAATCATTCTGGGTCTGCATGATTCTCAGGGAGAGGATAGCTGCATGGAAAAGGTAAAGTTCCTCTTCATGCACAGAAAAAGACTCATTAGATCATGCAATAGGACAAATGCTATTATCAGGGCCTACATGTATGATTGAGGGTGACTTTGTCCTGTTTTTAAACGTTTGTCCTAGTGTTTCAGTGTCTCGAAGTGCTTGGCTGTTCACACAGGTCAGCTTGCTGCAGTCACTCTGCTGGTTCAGGCTAATGAAAGCCACTGATGCTTGAATCTCTCAGCTTGTATCCTGCCCCTCCCATCCTTTCCCTACCAAGCTCACTGCTCACCAGTCAGCGATATTAGATTAGTAGAGAGTGGAAGCGGCTCACAGCATGGTGAAACCAGCCCTCACATATCAGTGTTAGTAATTTGGAGTCAACAGTACTTCAGAGTTGTTTTTGACCCTGATGTTGCTCAGCATGAGTTGCATTCCTACTAATTGCATGAGTCCCCTTATGTTGTTTAACAGACTTGGGGCTGTCACTGTTCTCCATGTAACATGTTTTTGTGTGTGTACGAAAGGTGTAAGTGTTCTTTTTGGCCCTTTTTCAAAGATCACCTGTCTGAATTTATGTCTGTTATATTCTTGAAAGTGCCCCTTTTATGATTTTAAAGGTTCCGAATTTTGTTTTGGAAGCCTCATACAAAAGGTTTACATTCATCCAAGGTCGAAAAACACAGATTTTCGAATAATATACATTGCAGCATCACCTGTTTCTCACAGTGTCTGAAACCGTTTGATTAAAGGATCTAAACTTCTTTCTTAGAGCATACTGTGCTCTGATTGGTCAGATAGCTCAGTCTGTTGTGATTGGTCTACCGTTTACAGTGCATGTTGGATTCAAAACGTTCATAACCATATAGAGACTTGCGCGGGACGAATTTTTCCTTCCCCCGCCCGCTCCCGCAAAAAAACGTTACCTTGTCCCGATCCCGCCCGCAAAATCCCACATAAAAGTAGCCTATCTAGATATTTTGTCAATACATCCATGAAATTTGAAGTTTTGTCGCCACAATATTCCAGCATAAATGCTCTCGATAAAATATTTATTAAAGCAGCAACATTCACAAAACGGTTATCGCGCAAATTTCAGCACTGTATAAAATCTCTGGCATTTTGATTGGTGACAGGATTCTAACGTTAACATCTGATTGTGTTGCGTCTCAGAAATCAACAGATATGTCTGTGATTGGCTACATTGCTTGAAACTCCAAACGTGTTATAAATAGAATCTCGCATATGCCTTAGACTGTATATTGATTTAATTTTATATTAGTAGTTCTTGTGCAATGTAGGAATAAAAATATCAAAAAACTAATACATTTTATGTTTAAATATTTCATCAAGGGTACATATTGGCCACAAATGGGGCGCTTTTCTGGAACCAAAAGGGACAAAAACGAGATACAGCGGAATGAAAAAAACAACACAAATTCTTGAGACAAAGTTTTCAAAACATTTTTTAAAAGTTGAACTTCTTTTAACTTTACATGGCTTCATTAAGTGATTCTCTTGTGCGAGACACGAGTGCAATAGTCAAAGATTTCTGTCTGTTGAAAACAATGGAAAAACAGCAGAAAATGCATTCTGTGTGAACTTCATGGTTTTGACATAACCAGGATCTTCTCCACAATGAGCTTCTCTTTTTCTCCAGTGTTTTGAATGAATGCGCAACGTAGCAGCACTACATCTTAGTGGGTTCAACTGAATAGGCTAACCAAAGTATTAAAACACAACAACGACTTGCATCATCGTCATGCGCCGTTATGGCTGCCTGAGGCACGCTCAAATTTAATGCACCGTTTTTGCTGGCATTATACTGTTTTGTCATAAACCTACACTGATTCATTCAGACTGGAATTACTTATAACTTGTTTCAGGCAGTTTAGAATCTGCTCTTTACAATAACAATAACTCCACTTTATCGTGCTTTGATTTTTGAAACTTTACTGACCTTTTACTTTCACAAACAGCTATATTGCACATTTCCTGAAAGGTAATATCCTAAAAATGTTGTGTTTTATAGCTCAATTTTATGGCTCTTTTTCATACCAGGAGAAATCCCGGATGTATTCCTTGTTGGACAGTTCTGGAACAGAGGATAAACCTCTGAAGATTCCCAAAGAGGTCTGGTTGCTTGTTAATCATCTCTACACCAAGGCCTGCCAGCAGGTAAACAAAATAAAACATGAATGTACCAATGATTAACCATAACATATCAAAAGACTAATTAAATTATTTTCTTTTTCCTTATTACAGGAGGACCTTTTCCAGACCCCTGGCCTGCAAGATGAGCTACAAAGTATTATTGACTGCTTGGACACCAGCATTCCTGAATCCATCCGTATCCTTTCCAAATTGTTCACCCTTAATTCATGTTCACTAAAGTAATTAACTAATGGTAATTAATGAAACCTTATTGTAAAAAGTTAGCAAAATGCATGTCTTGGTGAGTATTCACATAAACGCATTCAGTTATGACTAAAATTATCATCATAAAGGATCCATGAATAAGGTCTTAAAGTGACAGCAGCCTCATATAGGCCTGTTGTTAATGTTAATCAAACAACAAAAGAAAAAGAAAATAATTTACTGCTCATGACTGGATATCTCACAGTTTTATGCGTGTATATGAAATTCATACAGTGCAGTACATACTATATACTATGCTGTTTAATTGGCCTAAAACTGTCTTTGACTTTCAAAACCCCCTGGTCTGGACAAACCTCTTTAATGGCTCTCAGAGTTACTTGGCATAGAAATGCTAATGCCTGTCACTTCAGTGAATGTGACCGAGTGGCTCCCTTTAAAAATGCTCTGAGACTGGCTGTACTCTCCCACACAATTCTTCCCTATGCTACTGAGTGACTGGGAATGTTCCCTCTGTCCTACTGTAATGGTGCTTGAGACATCCCTAGAGACACTTTGTTCTTTCTTTTCTTTTTTTCTCCCTGTCTTTTTCCTTTTTCTCACTGCCATGTTTTCTCTTCCTTTGGCTAAAATGTGCATTCTCACTGTTCACTGTCGTTCTCCTTGACTGCTGGTTAGCTGGCTGTAATCACTCAGTTGCCGAAGCTCTATTGATCTTCTTGGAGGCTCTTCCTGAACCTGTGCTATGTTATGAACTCTATCAACGTTGTCTTGAATGCTCTCATGACAGCCGCCTCTGCAAACAGGTACATATTATAGGGCTTGGTATCTATACATATTCTTTATTCATTTCGTATTCGCAAGATCTCTATCTGATTCTGTGTTCAATGTGATTTGGGTTTATTTCAGTTACAGTGTCCATTTTGATTATATGAAAGGAATTGTCTCTCAGCTATTGCTGTAAATTAGACTGAACCTTCTAACTTAGAACATACAAAAATATTATTTCTAAAAATTAACAACAGGGTCTAAACTATGCAGTTCAATTGCTTTTTATTTATAATGATCAACAAAAGATGCAAAACCAAGAAGTAAACTTTAAATTGCATTTCTTATTATATAAAACTGTTAAAATAACAATGTGCAAAATTATTATAATATCATTCATACTTATGAGAATGTAAATTTCCATATATACACTGCCGTTTTTTGGGTTAGTAAAAAAAAAAAAAAAGTTAAAATATTTATTAAAATAGAAAACAGTTATTTTAAATAGTAATAATATTTTACAGTATTATGGTTTTACTGTGTTTTTTTAATCAAATAAATCCAGCCTTATTGAGCAACAGACTTTTTTCAAAAACATTAAAAAACTTTTAGACAGTAGTATAGGGCAGAGTGTATATATACATAGTAACCATCTAACCATATTTATACATTATACACAAGATCGTTCTCAAATGAACAAAATTATTTCTACATTGATCATGGAATTATATCGAAAATAAAAAACGTATAAAATAAAAACATCCGAAATACAATGGATTCCAAAACTCTGAGACCGCATTGAAAAATTTAAGATTCAAAATGTACTAAAGTTTAAGAGTTAATTGTTTGTTTCCTCTAAACAGCTTATATCGCAGCTCCCACGAGCCCATCGAAATGTGTTCCGCTACCTGATGGCCTTCCTGAGAGAATTACTCAAAAACTCTATTGACAACAACCTGAACGCCAACCTCCTAGGTGAGTCTGACTTGAGGCCCTTTCTCACAGGAATGTGATGCAATGGGAGACATGCAGAAATTGGCAAAACACTTTCTGTGATGGTGCAGAGACTGCCTCTTACACAAGCACGGCTCTTTGCATTTTATCTTTTTGCAAGCAGCACTAACGTCTGTGCCAGCTTTCAACAATTATTGAACTACCAATTGATTAACAACCAAACAGAACATTTCACTGAGCTCATATCGGAGTGTTGAAAACACGATGAAGAACATCATTTTAAATGTATGTTTTATTTATTTAGTTTTTAGTAAATATAATTAACTTTTCAATTGTAAATATAGACCACGTCGTGAGCACCGCCACAACTACTCAAAATGCTTCCACTATGAGAGAAAGTGGCAGCCATGTGGCGATTCCACAACTTGCCATGACCCGTGTGAAATGGCCTTTCCATTGGCAGCAAATTGTAAACATTCAGGTGCTTTACTGTTGAATCATTTCTTGTTCCTCTTTGTCTAGCTACTCTCTTCGCAAGCCTCCTCGTTCGACCACCTCCCAACCTTGCTGGCAAACAGACGCCACACGATCGTCAGAAAGCCAATGACTTCATACTGGGGTTCCTGATGGGAGGCGATGAAGACTGAGGAAGAGGACCGCAAAATGAGGTGTCAAGCCAAAAAGACACTAGATCTGTTTGTGGCTGGTTTTCTGGGAGATA
>CM074297.1:11889576-12057076 GCA_037194245.1 Opsariichthys bidens
TTAAATTTTATTTTCAGCTTTATTTCACTTAATAAAAACAAATTTTAAGTTTTATTTACCAATAAACCTCCTTTTTATGATAGGATGGTTTCTCAATTTTAAAATAAATGAATAAATGTCACAACCTTGATTGATATTTTGTTATCTGATGTAATAAAATACATACATTAAGTGTGGCTTAAGTCTATCTAAATACTTTTTGGATAGCACTGTGCCTTATTAAACAGTAAGTAGTCATTTAACAGAAGTTTTTTTTATTATTATTCAAAACAATAGTGTAGAAATTTAGGTAACACTTTAGTTTAGGGTCCCAATTTTTAATATTAACTAATTGCTTAAAAGCATGTATATTACTAGGATATTGGCTGTTTATTAGTGCTTATAAAGCACATATTAAAGCCTAATTCTTCATGACCATATTGTACATCCCTTAATCCTACCCAATAACAAACTTAACAACTACCTCACTAACTATTAATACGCAGTAATTGAGATTTTATTGAAGCAAACGTTGTAGTTAATAGTTAGTTAATAATGGACCCTAATCTAAAGTGTGACCCAAACAGAAACTGAATCACCAAACCACCTCCCAACCAGATTCATATCTCTGCATTCATACACCAGAATACAGACTTTAAATTTCTTGAATTTCTACACTTTTCCCCACCACTAGATGGCAGTGTTAGCTTGTACTGCAGTCGGGGTGGGGTGTTCTGACTCCAGTGGAGGTGTGTGAAAGTCTCTGGAGTGGCACAGCACAGCTGCTGCTCCCAGATCCGCTCTGGAGAGTCCTGATTACAGGCCCCACTGACTCCCAGCCAGCGGCCACTCTGAAACCCGAGCTGCTTTCTGTAGAAACCACTCCGTCACCCCACAGATGTCAGAGCACATCTCCAGTAAAAGAGCAGATGTGGGAAAGCTTTCACCATGCCTAATAATTCACTCATTCAGCCTCTCATATCTCCTAGATGCAACAGAGCAGGGCTTAGCGCTCAGGCTGGGCAGAGATGAGAAAGCAAGGCTGGAGAGAAAGAACCAAAGGGGTAGTTATGATGGAGCCACAAGTATAATATAGTTGCAGTTGTATAAATAATATACTTTAGAGACATAAGCATGATGTTCTATATGCAGATTTGTGTTTTCACTTGTTGTTGTTTTTTTTTGCGATTTGGCCTTTATTATGATCGAACAGTGCAGACAGGACGCGAAGTGGGGGAGACAGAGGGATCAGGAAATGTCAGAGAACCGGGACTCTAACTCGGGTCGCCCGAGGTACAATGGCTTTATATGTTGGCGCCGATAGCCTCGTGGGCAGAACCACTAAATTGGTTTTAACTGGCATTTTTAGAAAAGCAATAGCAGTGGATATATGATATTATAAAATGGCATGAGAAAGAATTACTTTTAAGTACCAGCACTGCATCTGGCTGGAATTTGTCCACCATAGTGAAGTTCAGGTGGTGTGGAATAAGCAAATCGTCATCAAAATGCTGTCTAGACTCTCTCCAGTACTGGGCTTGTGTTCACGCTGAGATAACGGGAACGGCAGCCACTGTGCCAATTCTGGGCTCCGGGGAAGCATGTGTGTGTGCTGTGCGCTTCCTCTGCCCATCGTCACACTGCAGCATTCACATGCAAATGCTTTCATTCTGAGTAATTGAATTCATCGGCAATTAATCAGGCACTTAAGATACCCAGATGAGCCGAATAAAATGGGGGGACGTTGGACTATGTATGTGGATCTCGTCTCCCCTGCATTGCAGTCTTTGCCGGGGCACAACCTGGTGGCACTGAGGATGCTTGTGATAGAAGATGTAGAGGGTAAGTGCTTTGTGTTTGAATTGACCTTTATTTCTGCTTCCCTACTCAGGAGGTGGATGTAATTACCACTGACTGCTTAGCCCTTCGAGAGCAAGTGGCCATCTATGAGGAGCAGCTTGCTGCCATGGAGAGGCAGCACGAAATGGTAAGGCCATGCAGAATGCGGCATGAAAACAATTCTTATTTGGAATTTTACCGGCATGGTCTTGTAGGGGTTTCACTATTTAAGGGGGACAGGTTTACGGGAATCGAGACTGACAGGAAACACGGTCCCTCAAATCACAAAATGAAAGAATGTAGTATATGGGGTGTCTGCAGGTACGCAATGGCTGGAAACAGAAATATCCATTGACCTCCCTCTGGGATGTGCGGTATAACTCATAGTACAGGCATACGAAATGAAAACAGAAGTACTTCTTGTTTTATTAACTGCTATTATTATCTTGATACATCTGCCGCTCTCTCATTATTCATGTTGACGAGAACAAGCTGAGACACAGACTCAATCTCTTTTTCATGAACACTTCATTGGAGCCAGATTAATGAACAGCTGCCCTATCTCGCACAGGCAGATATTGTTACCTGAGGAGAAGCCAAAAGTCACGATGATGTGTTTTGTTCACAGCGGCTGGAGAAGCTGTGTGAACCCAGGCCTCTGGATGAAGGTTCTCCAACTGTATCTCTGCAATACCCCACCTTTGATATCACTCCAGCCATCATGGATATCAAGGAGTACTACAGCGAGCTGGCTGAGAGCCTCAAGGTGAATTACACTCCAGTATAAACTCCAGTGTTCTGTATAAGCTAAATTGACACTTCGCAAACAGTTTAAATGACAGGCAATCTGACCAATCATAACCCTGAATGCGCCATTTTGTCTGACAAAGCAGTCAGGGGAGTTGGTGAAATTAAACTTGAAAAATTGTGTGTACTCACTTCTTTCCGCACTTGAAACAACATTCCCTCTGGTGTTCATTCATGTTTATTTGATGGGTTTGCGAGGGGTCAATTGACAGCTTTTGTGTCATTTACACTACCGTTCATAAATTAGTTGTTTTTTTGTTTTTTGTTTTTAAAGAAATTCATTCTTTTAAAAGCGACAGTAAAGACATTTACAATAACTACTTTTCTTTTGTACTTTCTATTCATCAAAGAATCTTAAAAAATTAAAGGTAGCGTAAAGTTCATGCTGTTCTTTTCCATATTATGAAAGTGAATGGGAATGGAAACTATGCAGCACTGAGAAGCATATTTCCCTGTAAATGAGGACACAATTGTCTTTTGGGTGAACTAACCTCTTAACACAGCGGTGCATATTTTACCTTCCTCTTTCACACTTTACCTCAGAAGGCAGTTTTATGGGACAGAGAGCTCTGTCTACATCTAGCACAGAGTACTATTGTCCCTTCTGTGTCGTTTGAGGAGTGAGGGCTCTCTAAAGGTCATCCTACAGCACCAGTGCCCTCTGACCCTGTTTGCCCCAGGAGTGGCTGCTCTTGACTCAGGTCACGGTGGTAATCAGAGCTCTGGAGCCCTTCCCAGGCTCCTATGCAGAATGGGTCTGGAGAGAAGAGCGCAGTTCTACAGAAGGACACTGGAGAGCCTCTATAGGCTCAGCAGTCTTTTAGTGTGTGTTTGTGTGTGGGTGCAAGATAAGCAGGCCAATAACAACTCCTGCTAGTGTTCTAGCAGTCGTACATACACAAAAACTAGTTCGCACACACACAAACACATCCTTTACCACCATTCGCTGTTTTCATTTGGTCTGTTTTTCTATTCATTGCTCTCTCAGGTGGTCTCAAAAGCAAAAAATGTCTGGTGCTTTGTCTCTTTATCACCGCACAAGGTCCAATTGTCTCACTCACAATTGATATTGATTGGGATTTGGAGGTAACAGTAATCCTTTGGAGGCTGATTTTTGACTGGTTGCACCTGCTCACCTGATGGGCCTTAATTTGCTCTTCTTTCTTCGGGGAATAATCAGTGATTCATCTTCACTGCCTGCTTTCTATAGAACTCTGCTTGATGGGTGGTAACTCTTTAGAGATGCAAGAAACCTGAATCTGTAAACCTTTCCTGCATTTTAGTTTGAGTCCAGAGCCTCGAGCGCTGCCAGCATTGATGCCGCAGGAAAGGAGAAGGAGGAGCAGCTGGCTAAGTTGACTGGAGGGAAAGTGAAGGACATCTCCAAAGAGACTGATGTGAATGTCCTCAAGAACTTGGTGAGTGAGTTTACTCTCATCGACACACTTGAGCTCTGACCCATCAAAAGACACTCCGTGAGGTAGTAGTTCAAATCAGATCCACTCAGTGAATCGATCAGATAAGTTCACAAAAGTCTCCCTTACTGAACTGCTAGTCATTTTTCAGTGATGGTCGATTCTAAATGAACTGGAAACGATCTAAAAACTTTTAAATATTTCACTAAAAGTATCACTGGTGTTTCACAACGCCATGTTCTCAGTCAGACTGACAGCTGAGGAAAAAAGTACGAGAACTCCTGCTGCCCAGAGTGTTTATTCTGAGAGAAAGGACCAGGAGGATGTGAGGTGTGTATCGTCTATAACGGTGTTTATCTCTCTCGCTGTCTTCCATTATGAACAATACATTTCACAGTCTGCCAACGCACTCTCTCCCCCAATCATAAACTTCATAAACTTCACACATTCCTGCAGTGCCTCGGGAGACAGCAAATCGTACTGAGCCGTAGTAATAAAATCTCACCTGTCAGCCTCCCTCACCGGCAGAAAGAGAAACTTTAGGTCGAACAAAAAAAAAAAGGCAGGGAAGAAAAAGTGACGGATGCATTAGCGTAAAGGGAAATTGTTCAGGATTTATGTTTGAAATGATTAGGAGCCACTTGCTGACTTAATTTACATTCTGAAGAGCTAGAAAACCATTGGTCAGCCACAACTCACACCTTTTACATTCGAGAAAATAAACAGGGTGGTTTGGTTCTAATTATTGTGGTTGTGGTCGTACCCCCCTCTTAAAATAAACTGACCATCTCCAACCACACTGCTCACTCTCATAACACAGGATCCTGTTCGCTGATCAGTGATGGCAGTCTGCTCTGCTTCATCTTACTTCCTCCTCCCTTCATTCTACATTTCTCTCCTCATTTCTCCCCTATCAGTTGTGTTTCCTACAGTAGCTTGTGTCAGAAAGCTTTGCAGGAAGAATAAGGAGTAGGAAGGCATTAATGTACATTTGAATCAGTAATGTCATTTCTACTAAAATGCCTTTCAAAGGTCAGTTTTTTTAAAGCAGCATACATGTCTCCTTCACAGTCTATGGTATCCAATTCAGTGGTTCAGCGGTTGGTGGAAAAAATAATGACATCCGAAGAAGCAGTTGATTCCATTTCTAGTGGGAAATATGGATTGTTGAGATATTTAGTATTTATGAAGCTCATTTGAATTTGTTTAAGATTGATTAACATGACATTGTGTTGTCTTGGAAGACTATTTGAAGAGTCACTGACGAAAAAAGTGTCCAAATCAAAGAAAAGGAAAAACTTATGAAATTCTAATGTCGCAGTTTCTTAGAAAAGTACTCAGTTTCACGTGGCTTGAGTAAAAAGTATTAACTTATCTTAAATTTATGACCTTTTTCCAAACAATTTGAACTATTAATTCATAAATATCATTAGTTTTTTTTTTTGAGAGTTGCACACGATATTTTACAACCCTCTTAAATTTCATCTTATATTTATTACACCTTACATTTTTTCTAACAAATCTTGCATTTAAGAAACTTATTGTCCTTGACACATTGTTAAGAGGCTTTGACACTTTTGATTTTATGTCCCCAAAAATTATCCGAATGAATTTTAATTTAAAACTTAAGTTAAAACATACTCATCATAGAAGAGTTGCACTGAAGGCATTGTATATAAAAATCACATGTATTGTTTTAATAAAACAATAGATCCAGAGCAAAAATAAAATGTCACTGACCCTGAAATCAGTTTCCTTAAAATGCTGTCTGTGATGTTACTGACAGCGGGGCAGCTGTCATTGGTTTCGGACACAGCCCGAATATATCCCTATATCTCTCCTGCCATTAAGAATGGATACTAGTGATCTCGTTGCTCTCTGAGACAGTTAGGGTAAACAAACTGTTGGTGGGGAACTCGGGTCTCGTTTAGCTGTATATTACAGCAGAGACATGGCTAGTTTTCTCTTGGGGGGGGCAACCAACCAGACCACCTTACTCTCAGTCGAGACCCAAAGCAGGGTAACAACCATTTTCATCAGTTGACGTATCATCAGCTTGTTAATAGCAGAGCTCGGAGCCTCCCAGGATCTACCTGAAAGAGAAACAGAGCGTGCAATCTCCATCCATCTCTGACAGCTGACTGTTTAACTTACCTGATTACAGTAATTACTCACAGCAGGGCAGCTCGTGCACAGAGGTGTGGCTGACAGTTCTCTGCGTTGTGTTTGTTGATAGGTGAACATGCAACGTAAAATGTCAACTGTTTTCAGACATGCTCTCACAATAGCTAATTTAAGACCTAAATAAGCATTAATTACATCATAATGTTTTGTTAAGCTCAGCTCTGTGTTGTTATACATTGTGTATCTGCATCTGCTTATGTTTATTTACAGTGCAAGTCTTTTGGTATTTTTTTTTTTTTATTGAATTATTTACTGTTTTCCACATCGCAGTCATCAAAACTATGAAATAACAAATGGAATCAAGGAAATTGCTAACTGACGATAAAATGGTAAACAAATCAAAGCTATCTTGTATTTTAGCTTCTTCCAATTAGCCGTCCTTTGTCTAAATTACAGCTCTGGGCAATTAGACCAAATTCACATGGTGCCACTTAAGGTGCTTTTAAATGCTATTGAAGGACTTCTCAAATATGCTGAATGCTTACTTGTCCTCTTTTGTGAAACAAAATTTTGAATAAATAAAAATGCATGCATTAATACGTTATTTTAAGCATTTAGATTAAATGGTATTAAAGATCAGAAATGCATATTCAGTCAAACCTTTGACTGGAGCTGTATATGTGTAATTGTAGATTGTAGAGCTGCAGAAAGAGGTGGCAGAGCTTGAGAAGCGTGGAGACGAGTTGGAGGCTGAAATAGAAGCTAAGGAAGCCAAATACCTGGAGGATATAGAGGAGCTGGAGGTACAAGCACTCACTGTTCACATTTTTCTGCAGCAGCTCTTAGTATCTCACCACTGTTTTCTCTGTCCAGAATTACATTTGTCAACTGGAGGAGGAGGAGGCTGATCTTCAGTTCCAGATGACGGATCAAAGTGGGGACTATGAAGAACTACTGAATCAAAAGATGAATCTAGAAATAGAGATTGCTGCTTATAGGTAATACATGTTATCATCACTATCACTATTGCTCAGTCATTGACATGATAAGGTTTGGGGTTTGTAAGATGTTTTTTTTTTTGATGTTGTAAAAAAAAGTCTCTTGTCCTCACCAATGCTGCATTTATTTGATAATAACAGTAATATTGTGAAATATTACAATTTCAAACAACTTTATCTATTTGAATTCATTTTAAAATGTAATTTATTTCAGTAACGGAAAAGCTGAATTTTCAGCATCATTACTCCAGTCTTCAGTGTCACATGATCCTTCAGAAATCATTCTAATATCCTGATTATCAATTATGTTGCTTAATATTTTTGTGAAAACCATGAAAAATATAAATTTTTCAGGATTCTATTTAAAATGAGCAGAATGTATTTGAAATGGAAAACCTTTGTAACATTACAAATGTCTTTACAGTCACTTTTGAAAACTATTAATTTATTTTAAAAATATCTTCCTTACCCCAAACTCTGGAATGGTAGTGTTGCTATCCAGTTTAAGACATTAGTATGAAATTACCAGTATGATGATATGAAGGAGAAAACATTTATATAGAAATAAAATAAAATCCTAAGTGATAAAATATAAAATAATCTTTAGGGAACCTATAATGCCCCTTTCGTTTTAGCTCAAAATACCCCACAGATAATTTATTACAGCTTGTCAAATTTGCCCCTATTTGGGTGTGAGCAAAAACGTGCTATATTTGTGTGTGTCCCTTTAAATGCAAATGACCTGCTGCTCCCAGCCCCCTTTCCAGAAGTGGGCAGAGCTTTAACAGCTCACGCTTCGGTTGCTCAACAAAATCAAAACTGGAGAATCTCACGCAGCCAAAATGACGATTGTCAGTAACAGTGTTCTGCCTTACATTGTTCAAACTGGAGTTGGACACTGTGGAGAGACTCAGGAAGAAGTTACAACTTTTAGAATGCATTTGTTCATTTCTGAATGGTTGGTGGATACATTTCTGTAGTTGCTGTGGAGTTGATTCTACTCATCGACAAGCATGTGCCGTCATGTTAATCTTTTGTGCAAATCTAGCGTTGAATTGACCCTCGTTTGTGAAGCAGTCCAGCATAAAATGACAGCATGGTAACAACACTCTACTACAACAACTCTTCCTCTTCTCTAAAGCGGCTCAACATTAAACAGCAATTTCTGTATAAGAAAATAACTCCCTTTGCATTGAGTGTCATAACTTTGCAGATGTTGTTTAAGCTCAAACAGCAACATTACACACTAACTAAGGTTTAAAAAGTAAAATCATAATCATGGACCCCTTTAAACGTATTTTAACCGATAATAAAGTATATATGTTGAATTATGTCATTGCCCTGCAAGGGTAAATGACTGTGACACAATGAACGATGAAGACATACCTAAGAATAGTGCCCTCATTCCTGAGGCCAAGATGGGTCACAGGAAATGCATCCCCTTACAGTTGCAGAAAGCATGAAGTAATTTCCTGCTTCCCTAAAAGCGGCATCACCGGATTTGGGAATACTCCCTGTCTCCTCTGATCTATGTGGCATGATGACGCATGCACAACATAACCTCAATCCCTTGAAATGGCCCTAAAATAGAGGTTCCTGCCCCTAGAGGTTCAGGAAGCAACCAGCTTACAAACAAATGCTCATTAAAATGGACAGAAAGAGCTGGTTTTGTCTTGTCTTGTCGACAGGCCATGCAGCTGATGTCACACCTCTGTGCCTTCTGGCCCTGCTTGTACATAGCAATCATATATACAAATTTTTCCCAATATGCTAGATTCATATTACTGCTGCTTTCTCTTCCTTGATGAATAAGAGATGAAGGCTTAGCTATTGGTATGTTCTTGCAGACTTTAGAGAGCTGTCTGCTCTACAAACCCCTAATGACACCATGCTGCCATCTCCATTGCCATTTGGCTTGTGAAAAATCCCAAATGCAGTTTTTGCCAGATGCCGGCTGCTGACGAGCATTCGGCAGCATTATCAGTTTAAAACAGTACAGACTGCACACATTCATCCTAGCATCTGTGCCGGACTCTCGACAAACATTTCACCATGATATACAGTTGCTTAAGATTATCCCTAGATCAGGGATAATTTGAACCCTGTGACACTAGCTATGTTTCCTTGTGTTTAGGAATGCAATTGTGTGAGATGCTTCTGGGAGGGAATTAAACCGAATCATTTTGTGACAGGCTTTTCAGAATTCAAACCAACATTTGAGATGATGTGCAATGCGATTCGAGGGTTTTTTTTGTTCACGTGAGGGATTTATTCGATATGTGTTTTCATCGTAGTTTATGTGCATGTTTTCTTATTGGATAAAAAATATATCTGCCTCAATTGCGCGCATAACTTTTTATTCACATTTTTAGAATTTTTTTTGATGTGATATCCCAAAATGTGCATAAAAATATATGAATGGAAACATAGCTACTGCGATTCGGGTTGGTTAGCAGTGAAATAGCTACCCTAACTTTCACTAGCGCAGATGAAAAGAGGAAGCTCAATCTATGGTTTGGGTCAGATAAAGACAGATTCAGTTGATGTTTTTTTTTTTTTTTCCTGCTGCAGGGGTTTGGTTGAAGAAGAGGTGGCGAGACTGAGCTGCCTGTAAGATGCAAGAAGAGGTGATGCTCTTCTCTGGACTGACGCAGACACAAAGAAACACTAAAACCACATACAGTTCACCCCTTAACAATGAGTCTCACAAATCAAGAAAGTAAAGAAAACAGCTGTCAGACACACTTAACCTTCCGAGCAGATGTAAACCTTCACTGACAGATGAACTTAAGGGAGTTTGTGCAAGCTCATTGATAACGGGTCAGTGGCAGGTAACCCGGGGTCTTCAAGAAACACTGCATCTGTGTAGCAGTGGGAGTGTTCGGGGATTTTCAGCACAGGAATCTTCTGCTTGCAGTTACAAAGTCCGTCACTGATAAACATGCATACACTATACTGATAAAAAGCTTTGGGTCATTAAGATTTATTTTTAAAATAAATGAACACTTTTACTCAGCAAGGATGCAATAAATTGATCAAAAGTGACATTTGTAAAGTTACAAAACATTTTTATACAAAAAAGATGTTTGTTTTTTTTAATTTAACAACGAATCTTGAAAGATATTATCATGGTTTCCACAATTATATTAAGCGGCTTGTTTTCAACATTCATAATAATAAGTAATGTTTGTTGCGCATCAGATCAGCATATTAGATTGATTTTTGAAGAATCATGTCACTGAAGATTGGAGTAATGACACATCACAGGAACAAATTACATGTTAAAATTAATTGAAATATAAAGCAGTTATTTTAAATCATAGTATTTCTCAATTCACTATTTACTGTATTTTAATTTAATAAATGCAGCCTTGGTGAGCAGAAGAGGCTTCTTTAAAAAACAACCCCAAACTTTTGAACTGTAGTGTACATTCATGTTTCCTACACACTTTAGAGTTTTGTCACTTTGCAGATAGAGCCTGATGATACACACTTTACCTTTAACCTTTACTGTTCTGTTTAAAAGCTGTTTTAGATCTGTCAAGAAGTACATTTACATGCAAAGTTCAATTTCATTCAGACTACAGCAATAATTTGTATTTTTAAAATGTTTTAGTCTCACTGAAATATCAGAAATTGTAGCTTGACTGCACAAAAACTTTTGATAGGATAAAAATGTACATTTAAACAGATAAGGTAACCAAATTTCCCAAATAACTCTAGTGCTCCACATTTTCATTGACTTGTTGGACTTTTTGCTTATCATCTGCAGCTAGTTTTTAATTGAACATACTGATTCTCTTCTGTGCAACAACTTACAGCGTTTAAATAAATTTTCGCCTTTAAAATCATTCAGTCTTTTGCTTCTGATCTCCAAGTTGAGTTCGTTTCACTTCTATGGGAGTGTTTTCTGCCAACATGGACATGAAAGAGACCGCAATCGTCCTTCTGTCAGTCAAGTGCCGTATCGTTTCACCACCTTTGAAGCCTTAGTGGAGCGCTGTGGGAGTTTTACCCAGCAAGCCCTTCAATCTTCATACTGACCCTCACTTGTAAGCGCCCTGTGCTATTAACCCTATCAGAAGCTTGTTATCTGTGCATTTAAGATGAAAAATGCAGCTAATAATGGATTAGATAAGATTATCCAGGACCCGTGAATTCCTGTTGAATTGAAGCCCATCCGTAAGGGCTGCGGTACGGCTGAACTGACCTGTGCAGCCAAGCTGACTCCTTTAATTCTGAGGATATGAAACATGGGCAGCAGGAGAGGAAGTCACTCTGTCTTTGGGGCCCTTATTTTCACTACTGAGGTACTTAGTCATTCTTGTTGCCCAAGGGCACCAGATCACCCTGAACCTCCCCCTCTTTAAATACACTCACCCAAACCCTTCTGGGTGCTTCTGATGAAGTATGGGTCCTTGGGCCTGGTCTGCTGGCTTAGTTTGCTTCTGGCCTTTCCTGAGGTTTGACAATGGAAAAGGGGAGGGGATCAAAAGGTCATGCAGGGAAATGTGGCTGGGCATTTTCGTATTTGATGCACAGTGTTTTGCATCTTTTTCCAGCTTGTTTCTGTCTCTAATGTGGTGAGTTATTGTGTTCTCATTAACCGCTAATTTGTTTACCTCGTACCTCAAATTAAATTTGATCAATGAAACATTTCTTAAACGCAGGCAATGCCTTTTTAAATCAATTTGCACTACATTGTTAATTTCGTGAGGATGGTGTGTGCGTCAATTTCATAATTTCAATTTTCCCACTTTGAAAAACCACAGCCTATCCACGCTAAAAACAACTGCTTAAAACAGAAACAACTGCTCTTTAAAACATTAACATAGTTATTTCGATGATAATGGCAGGATTGGACATGATGTATTAGTATGGGAGTTTTTACCCCTCCCAGTGGACCCTTTTGGGAGGTTTGAGGGGCTATTAACCCCTTGTAGGCCAGCAGTGACATTGAGAGGTCAGAGGCCGGTCTTCCTTTTAGCTTTCAGACCTTGACGACTTGGCAGTAGGGGTCAGTCATCAAAGCTGAGGTTTGGGTCAGCGGTCAGTGACACCCTTGGCCTTTTAATCCTGATGCCCTTGATGAGAAGTGAAAATGGAGGCGAGATCGAGGGAGAGACTTCTATGAATAACAAAGATTAAAACCCAGCTCCTAATCTTCCCTAATACTAATGCTTATGAAAGTTTACACACCTGAGTCTGGTTGGACAAGTGAAATTGCTACCCAGAACACCAGCTTGTGTGTAAGAAGGAATGCAACGATGTTAATAATAAAGTTTAAACTGAGAATAAGATGGCGAATCGCACCCAAGTCAGATAATTAAAAATTAAGTACTTAAAAAATGAGAAAATATATTTTGCATAAAAGAACTAAGCATTTTAGGTCCATTAATTAATTTTATTGTGACAATACTTGCACATTTTCTCCCAAAATCCTCATTACCTTACTTAATGTATCCAGATGTTTAACTTTTTTTTCTTTCTTCTTTCTTTTTTTTTTTAGTAGAATTCAAAATATTTTCAATGGTGGTTTTCATTTTTATCATTAATGTATTTTTCTTACTATATTATGCTTGCAGTGGTACTGCAGTGGTGCTAAAATTGGGTTCTTTCATTTGATTTGAAATAAGACCTGGACATGTTTAGATTTACCCATAAGTCAAATAATGTGATTTGCTGAAAATGCTGGTTTCCACACATATTACCGTGAGATTTAACATGTATGAAAAATGGCATCCAACCTTGCATAAAGTAGTCATTGGCAATACCTTATGATATTTGAGCCAAACAGAACATGCTGTTTCAGTCATGAAAAATTGGATTAGGAATTTAAGGTAATGTTCACTACAGAGCAGCTCGTGATTCAATTCAGCGTTCACCTCTTGATGGACACACTTGGCTGTTTTATCCCAACCTGACTGACTGAACAAATAATCAAAGTCCCTTTTGAAAGAGAGACCTCATTTTTAAGGTTCACGTATGCTGTGTCTGGAAACGAGACCAAGCATGTTATTACAGCAAATAAACAAAGACAGGGAGGGGGGAGAGTAAGAAAGAAAATAACGACTGTGAAAATATACAAAAGTGAGAGTCAATTGAGAAAGTCTTTTCCTAATAAAAACCGAACAAATAATAAATTACTGAGGTTGCTCTTAGCTACAGGGAATCAGCAAGATGTTGCCTGCCGAAGAAAGAAGGCCTCACTCTTTCACCTTCTTGACTAGGATCATGGAGCTTACATACTAACTGTGAAAACACCGTCATTCTAACTCGAGGTTGTCTTTATTTTTTCTCATGCTGATGTGTGCAAAATCTTTTTTGGTTCACATTTGATGAATCTCATCACCTTGGTTGGACGGTCTATTTTCTGTATATTTTTGTGACTCATTCAATTGGGATGTTGAAGATTAATGAGTTTGCAATTAGTTATTCTGTCCAGGTGCTTCTTTCGTGTGGCTAGTGGATCAACATAGCAGGATGGATTTTAGAGCCTGACTTTGACAAGTTCTTAAGAGTAAATTTCCTTGTCACAACCATTTAAACCATTTTTTTGTCAGTGAAAGCCCGTTCACACCAAGAACAATAACTTTATTAGCGTCCATACCAACAGACGATAATATAAGCAAGCGCTGCAGTTTTGTCATCTGCTGCTTTAAATGCTCAAGCTCTTTAAAGTTGGGTGAATTCTGATTGAAATCTGATTCCAATCATGTTGTTTCTCAGTATCATTATCGTTGTGCTGTAGACTTCCTATTTTAATATTAGAACGATAATTAAAGTATTAGTTCACTTCAGAATTCAAATTTCCTCATAATTTCCTCACCCCCATGTCTTTCTTCAGTCGAAAAGAAATTAAGGTTTTTGTGGAAAACATTCCAGGATTTTTCTCCATATAGTGGACTTCAATGGCTACCAATGGGTTGAAGGTCCAAATTGCAGTTTCTGATGAAAGAAAGGCATAAACATCTTGGATGACATGGGGGTGAGTAATTATCAGGAACTTTGAATTCTGAAGTGAACTAATACTTTAAAACTTTCAGTATCCCCACAATTATGAATTTTGTGTGACGGGAAATTGACCCAAATAATCAATTCTTGGCCGGTCCCATCAATCCCACGTCCTATAATTAATATAAATACAGTGTACATAAAACATCCTCATTCTGTGCTATGTAAAAATAAACTCTCGTAGCATCTGCTTTGATCATCCCAGTGATTATTAGTATTTATATGGAGTGAAAAGCAGGAAATGAATTGTATGAATCCCTAAAAATGCTTTTGCAAGCTTCTTACTGCATCCTTCGAAGACGTTTCCTTTCTTTGGTCTCGCTGAGTTTGATGCAGCGTTAGCCTGAAGGTATGACTGCTGCTGGATCTTAAACAGACTCTGAAATGATTTTCCACTAGTTACTCATTCATCTTACTCCATATACTGGTCTGGTTCCTCTCAGAGCTGTCAGGTCAAGCAGGTAACCAGGAGGTTGGACTGACTATCGTGTTAGTATTCAGTTTGGCAGCTGAAGCTGGCATGAGTTGGCACCCCTCTACTCTTTTAGAAATTATGTTATCTGACACATGTTGTATACTAAAGCGATTATGGCAGGCTCTATATCCCTTATTAACAAAGTAAAGCTGCAGGATAATGTTCCTAAGGAACTTTAACAACATATGGAGATTACAGTGATTACCAACAGATGAAAAGATACTTAAACTCAACAACCTCTGAGGTTTATGCAATTACCATATGGTTTGTAAATATTCGATAAATGGGTTTGATGAGGTCGAAGTAATCTGTAACCATTATGTTTTGGTGAAAACTATGGTCACTGATGTTTTGTGGTAACTTGCTGTGAAGTGTTGTCAACTGCCAATATCCAAACTCCATTTGGAGACAAAACTATCTCACCTTGGCTTCGAACAACATCTGCTGCCCATTTGGGAGCCATTCCTGCCGTCGGTGCTGTTTAATATTCACAAAGTCTCTGGAATCCGGCTGGTGTGAAAAACAGGAGAACAACCTGGAGGAACACCCAGATGCTTGGAGAAACGAGGGGGTTAAATAGGAATTTTTGAACTATGGTAATTTGGACGGATGGTAACTGCAATGGTGCTCGGCCCTCTTGGGGGGCCCAGAGGCGAGGCCAGACCCGAGGGTTAGCCACACAGGAAGTTTACACAGCAGCATGCCAAATCAAAACCTATTTAATCATCAAACTGAACGAATAGGAGCTGTCCGCCAGACACAGCTCAGCAGCTGCCTCAGATGAAGACAAATGTGCTGCGGAGCTGCTGGAGCAAAAGGCGAATGCGCTCCATGAAACGGCATAGCGTAGGTGCGCGTTTCACTGAGAAATTCGCTTAGCCTTTTGGTGGCACGTTAATACAATTGAAGAGCTTTTGAATGCGTTTAATTGTTTGCATGTGAGCGTTTGAAAAGAGATATTATTTTGCCATTGTTAAAGTCATGGAGTTGATTCACGGCATGCTTTATGGGAATTACTTGCATGTGGAATTGTGACATAAACAATGTTAATTGCCGTTTTTAAACTGCACAAACACTTCCCATATGTTTTACTGTAAGCCAAAGACATTGACCCTGTTAAACGCACTTGAGTTGTGCAGTTTGCCTTGAATATGAGAATTTTTAATGACTGATGGCCGTAGTGATGTGAGTTGAATTCCAAGCAATAGAAGCTCATTGTTTCATTTCCACATAGGATGAATATAATTTGTTTACGCATATGGATGTCTCTCAGGAGCGCTTGTTTTCTTTGCATGCTGTGTTTGGTTTTCTCATGAATCTGATATCCAAGTTTAAGAATGCATCTCTCTCAAGGGGCAAATGAAGAAAGGTAACCTAAATAATGCAACTGGTCTGATATGTATAGACTCCAAGACATTTCATATGCATGAGAACATCATCTCTTTGTCAACAACTCCAGTAGTAATCATCAGGATGGTATTAGGCTTCTGGGTGGTATTGAAGATTGAAAAAAAATCCCTCTTTGGTCCTCAGCCAATGATCATTGGTTATCCTGCAGAGAAGAGAGAAACGCTTGTGTATGTTTGAGACTGATGCTATAATGGTTGTCTAAACCTGAGGGTGGTGAAGATCATTAAACACCTCCTCAGTCTCTCTCTAAAGGACATCTCTCGTCATGGCAACTACATAAACATCACACACTTTCTCCCAGGGTAAATGTAGAAAGAACCTGCAAGGGTGCTACTTTTAAAGTCCACAAGGGACTTGGACTCTATTTATAGAGCGTACAGAGAAATATGGAGTTATACAGACATTATACGTGATATTTCCTAGTTAGAAAAGAAAATGGGCTCCACGATTGTTAATAACTTTAAAATAATCATTAAGCTGAACCCCAACTTTATTGTGACATGATTGATTTTATAGAGGGCAATGCGATTTTTATAAACAAAACGTAAAGGCCCAACTGTCTAATTATTTACGATTTAATAACATCTATTTTTACAGTCTCAGGGTGACAGTATAAAAATTGAACAAGTAAATTTATACTAAAAACAACATCTACATCAACAACATCTAATGTGCATCACATGGCCGACAACCAGGTGAATCATTTTTGTGAGGTACATCTCGCCGATGCTTCTCGAACAAGCCTAGTATTTTGAGAGAACAGGAAGAACAGAATGAATCAAACTGTCCCAGGAATCGGGGAAGAGAATCGGACTTTTTGTGAGAGGAAGAGCGCGCGATAGCTATGTTGCGTTTGGTCGCGCTGCTCTTTAGATAAAGTAGTTCGTTACTGGAAAAAAATGTTATGAAAATAACCGAGCAACCGAAACTGCAGGTAAGTTTAATTAATTAATTCAGTTATGGTCAGCAAGACCTAGCTTGCTTCTCAAGAGTTTTATTCTCACGGCTTACTTGGCCCACTAAATGTTGCTGCTGTCTGTGACTGTTCCAGAGTTTTGTATAATGTGTCGTAGTCATTCAGTGTTCGTTTATCGCATCATGTTGACTAGAAGAAATGGACTGTGTCAAATGGGGGACATTTAATGTTGAATATCTCCAGCCAGGCAAAGCCGTAAATTATTTTGCAGCAGATGTTGTCTGGCTACTTAAGATTGACTTGTTTGTTTGTCAAAGTCTTGACTGTTCATGCTCGGGGCGCGGCCAGTAGCCAGGGGAGCTGGGGTCACTGTATCACTCCGCCAAACTGTAGTCATGGCAACAACCACAGCGGTAATCACAGCTGATCATGCTCATATTAACTCCACTGCCTACCGGTGATGAATCAAATGCCAGCTGTTTGTATTCATAACAAAATTAGTAATCATTGCAACACTCAAACATGTGGTAGTGGTTTGAAGATTCACTTGCTTTCTGTGGATCCTGGCTGAGATTAGAACACCAGCATCACATTAAACTGTTTGCAGAGAGCTAACTTTTTTGTTGTTTACTTATTCCTTAGCCAAGACTCTTATCCAGGCAAATAAATCTGGATTCGCATTTAAAGCCCTCGATTAATTACAAAAATCACCACTGTTTTCAGCGAAAGAGAGGATCTACACTACTACTCAAACGTTTAGGGTCAAAGGTGACTGTAAAGATAATATTTCAAATAATTATTTGAATAAATCAAAGAAAAACAAAAAATGAATCACGGTTTCAAAAAAATATTAAGCAGCACAACCATTTTCAGCATTGATAATAATAAGAGATTATCAGAAAATCAGAATATTACAAAGATTTCTAAAGGACAATATGACACTGAAGACTGGAGTAATGATACCGAAAATTCAGCTTTGGCCTTTGGCATCACTTTACAATCCCATGAGGCCACAGGAGATGATTTATGACTGGAAGTGAAGGGACGCAACTGGCACTGGTAGGTCACGTGACTGTAAGAACATGGCAGATGTTGGCAAATATTATTCGTACGACCCATATTCATACTTTACGGTTGTAAAAAGGTAGTTGTGGCCTAATGCTGAGGGAGTCAGGCTTGTAACCTGAAGGTTGCCGGTTCGATTCTCATGCCGGCAGGAATTGAAGGTGTGGATTGTGAATGAACAGCACTCTCTCCACCTTCGATACCATGACTAAGGTGCCCCTAATTGTCCACTGCTCTGTGTGTGTGTGTGTGCATTTGTTCACTACTCACTGTTGTGTGTGTGCACTTGGATGGGTTAAATGCAGAGCACCAATTTCGAGTATGGGTCACCATACTTGACAATATGTCACGACTTAACTTCAAAATCACATGTAGTACCCACTCAAACAGCACACGATTTTAGACGCAGCAATTATCTATTTTCACATTTTGGTTGCACTTTATTTTACAGTACATGCACTTATGTGTACTTACACTATACTTACCTAAGAAAGTGGTTGATATACTGGTTAATATAAGGTAACTACATGGATTAAGGTTAGGTTTAGGGGTAGTATTAAGGTTAGTACATAGTTATTACTCAGCTATTGTAATTACTATAGTAAGTTCATAGTATGTACATGGGGAAGTGGACTGTAATATAAAGTGCTACCCACATTTTTTAACATGACTGTAAAGATTATATGTACTTTATTAAGATTATACACCCGAGTGTAACTTTCATTTGTCATTGAAACAATAATAATGAACAATAATAATGATGTTTTTTTATTTTTGATTGTTCTGCATTCATTTCATTTTTTATTTATTAAAATACTGTGTTGTCCCTTATCAGTGCAAAGTCTTCACAAAAGCATAGAAAATTAACGAATTTTTGCTGACATTCTTTTCAGACTTTCTTTTCAAAGACATATTTATTTTTTGCCTTATTTATTGCCTTATACACATCAGTAGCGACCTGTTGCGGTCAAGTTAGTTTGTACTTTATACAATATTTTTTTAATATGAAAGTGACATGTGATCCAGTGAGTAGTGAACACACACCGCCCAAGAAGCGATTGGGGGTTACGTGCACCACAGTCACTTCCTGCCAGTATTGAGAATCGAACCCACAACCTTCGGGTTTCCAGTCTGACTTCAAATGCGAAAATGGAAATTATCTTCTTTTTTTCAGATTGAGGATGTAATTTATTCATTTTAAGTGGAAATATTTCCCTAGTAGGAAAGTTTTAAGTCTGTGCACTCCCATACGACTTGACCTCTGGAAATCAGGGCGTCCTTTAGAACATTTCAATACAACCCTTATTATTTTTCTCTGTGCTCCCTTCCTGTTTCATGCCTTGTTGTGGTGCTGTCTATTGCATGCTGTAATCCACACAGCAGGCTGTTCAGACGAGGACGAGAGGTGGAGGTCCTCAGCACAACTCTGCCAGTCTCTTCTTTATACTTCCCTTGTCTCTGTTTACAGGCTGTCTCGAACAGACCCAGACCCTGCCTGCCATCACAACACACTCCAAAAGAGCAGAAAGGAAGGTCTTCGGGTTCATGTTTAATAAACAATTCAGTGAAAAATAATTAGCTGATAAGGCGCATGCTTTGATTCAGCGTGGAGGTGAAATTTTACATATCTTCTCTAAGCTCAGCTGCATTTTTAATATATATGCTGAATATTTAATACATTTACAACCTAAAGGAACCGTGATGAAATGCAGATTTATTCCTCGGGGGGGGAGAGTTGAGGGAAGGACAGTGCACGTGGATTTGCATATCTGTCAGCATCACTGCACATCTTGGCTTCCTCGCGCTATTCTGTGTTTGTATGGCACGATACAGGTCTCTGTAATCAACCAGACAACAGATTTGCTCCAGATGTGCTGAGATTTAGTCTGTGGTAGGGCTGTTTCTCTATGTGCCAAGAAAGCATGGCTGGTTGTTGAGCGGCAGTGTCTGAGAGGGGCATTGCTGGCTGTGCTAAAAGATAAGAAAAAGAGAACAGAAAGCTTGCTCTCTGTTTTTCTATCCATTTCTCTCACTCTAAAACCCAGAGGAGCTGACCTGCATTAAGACATCAGGAAGAGTTGGGCAGTTAATAGGATGGATACAGGCAAACATCCTCAGAAGCTTGTTAAAGAGAGCGTTGGCAGCGATTTAGAAAATCAGCTATTATCGTTTAATGGGGTTCATCAAATCCGAGTTGGCAAATTATAGCAGTCTGGCCCCCTCCCAAAAACCATCTCTTTTGCTGCGTGACATCTCCATCTCAGTATACTAATGCGTTTATAAGCTGTGTAGTATTCACAAAGGCAGCGAGTGTGAGCCTTATCGCATGAATGAAGCGTTCCCGGCCAAGATTTTCCAGCCATTACATCAGAACCTCCTCCAGATCTGAGAGGTAAAGGATGATATAGGCAGGGCCGTTTGTGCTTTAATGTGCCTCTCTTCCACAAACTGGTCTGTTTATCATTGAGCTCAGTTTGCTGTAATATTTCATATACGACGTGTGTGATGTGTTAAAGCAAAGCTTTTTTCTGCATTCCTTCAACTTGCGACATTCTCTTATGTTTCTGTTGTTCTTTATGTTTGACACAAGGCTATCTGACAGTGATTGTAATTTCATGATTCCTTCCCTTCAAAGCCTTATTGCAATATACAGAGTACAGTGATATTCCTACTTGGTTGAGTGACTAAGACAAGATATGTATTACAGCAACAGATTCTCGGGTTCTCTAAATTGAAGGTGTCTAGCACCTGCCTTTTTTCTCATTATTTTGTGAAAAAATGAATGTAATATCATGTAGTTAGTATCATTAAATTGGCAACATGTTGTTTCCAAAATTAGTAATAATAATGGGCTTTTATATTGTCGCTGCACTAAAGTCAAAGTAAATTATTAAAATAATATCTGCAAAATATTTACTATTAGAATAATGTTGTGTAATGATTAAACCGGATTGACCAAAATGTGAACTCAGTATTTTCTCCCCCCCCCCCCCCCCCCCCACACACACACAATAATTGTGCAACATAATTTTGCCTCTCGTTGTTTTCAAAAATATATTTGAAGGGACATGATTCTTCTGCTCCGAATGAGTAGCAATGGCTGCAACATGTGCATGTGTTTGTACTCTAAGGTGAACACAATGATGACACATTTTGCATGCACAGTACCAAAAATAAAAGTGAACGCATATGTGATGGATTGATGTTGAACATAGTTGCAGTGCGGGCTTTAAAACAACAAGGATTTTATCACTGTTCAACTGGAAAAAATGCTCTGAAAGTGATTCCCTATTTATTGTTGCTCTGTCTCATTGTTATCATTATAGTTGTGGTGTGGACTCTGCCATTCTATTAGAGTTAGAAGGAATTTGTTATGTTATAAAAAGTATAACATATTTCACTGCATGACAGCATCACAAAAAATGGATTCTTACCCTGTGATATTCAAAATGCAGAAGATTTTGATCATGTCATCTATATTCAGCTTTTCAACTTTACTATGGCTTCATATATTTGGTCGTATTTGATGACCAATTTTTACTCAGTAAGCTGGTGTTACTCACTTATGTTTTCTCTATTTAATTTCCTAATGCTCGCATGATTTGGGCTGAAATTGATTAAATGACAATCATTATTAATCGAACACTGATTAAAGAATCTCTAAAGGAAGAGTGTTCTAGCACCACTGTATGCATTTGCCTTTTTTTTTTGAGTTGATTTCAATATATGAGCTCAAATAAGAGATCATTTCAAAGGGTTCTTCAAAAGTGAATTCCTGGATTGATTCAAGTTCGCCATTTTAAGTGCTTTACTCAAGGGCACAAAACAGTCACAATTGTGCCTTTTAGTAAGGTACTTGACCCCAGGTTGCTCCCGGGGATTATCTCCGTTGTGAGTATATCCTTACAGTATATGAAAGTTGTGGAAATAGAACCCTTTTCCCCTTTTTTCTTTTTTAACATGAAAATACTCCTTATGTAGACAATATGTAATCTTCCCAAAAAAGGGAAAAATGTAAGTAGAGGGGAGAGAGGAAAGAGAGGAGTTCACTGCATTGTCAGGTTCCTACAACTCAATCTTCCCAACTTTAGTTTAGCTTAGTTCTTATTATGGTAAACTTCACTAGGTTCTGACAAAACGGCCTTTATTCTTCTCTGTGAGCAGTAGGAAGCTTAATTTCCCACTTGAAAGATTAGTTGAATACCTTGAGGGTAGCGACTCGTGCTGCTTGTCTGTCTGTCTGTCTAAGCGGTAGCTGTGCCGTTAACGTCTGCCTGTTTGCACTTCAGACACAACCCACAGCCCTCCCGCAGGGCCTGACGTTCCCTTCGAGATGTGGCATCCTCCTATAGATAATTGCTGTCCTTGGCAGATAATAATTTCACACTTGTTCTGAGATAAGCTGGAAAGTACGTCTCAACGCTTTTTGGAGGAGCCACACAATGGTGCCCCTCAGTGAAGTTCATCAATGGACTTTCCTGGGTCAGGATGTTTTATTGTTAGCTATCTGACAATCTCTCTGGTGCACAGCACTGATAACCTTCTCTCTGGGGTGGCTCCCTCTTAATCTGTTTCCTTTGGGCCCTCATGAGATTTGCTTGGGTGTAAAATCACATTGAGGGCTAGTTAACATTTAGGAGAGCTCAAGCATATGCTGAAGTTTAAAATGTTGCCATAATGAATTTATGTGCAGGCCAAGGCCACTGTAAATAGTTCAATAAAAGGTTTGAAGCACAAGCCCTTGCTCTATTTTACAATGTCACTAGATCCCCATGGGGTGAGTCTTGTTTACTGCTTGAAATGCAATCATAAAGACTGAGGTAGAGCTTCCAATCTTCCCCAATCCCAAAACAATCTTAAACCTCCCTCTGAACCAGTGCTTCGAAAACTAGAGACCACTGGAGATCTGTGAATGGTCAGCAAGTTTAGCGGTGAGTTAATGAGTAGAATACATTAAAAGCATCAACAGTGAATTAATCGATTAAGTCCTTGAATTAATTGATTTTATTAACATGCTAATATGCTTCTAACATTGCAATAAAGGTTGAAACTCGTAGTAGTGCTGCTTTATATTTTTGTGGAAATTGTGATTTTTTTCAATTAAAGGGTTAGTTCACACAAAAATGAAAATTCTGTCATCATTTACTTGTTCCAAACCCCCAAGACTTTCGTTCATCTTTGGAACACAAATGAAGATCTTTTTGATGAAATCTGAGATCTTTCTGTCCTTCCATAAACAGCCACCCAACCACCACTTTGACGATTCAAAAACATCATAAAGAGATCATAAAACGAATCCATATGAATTGAGTGGTTTAGTCAAAATTTTCTGAAGAGACTTGATCACTTTATATATTTAAAATAGCTCAACTGAACATTCTTGAAGCGTGAGAACAAAACCTCTTGCAGAAGCTCAAACATGCTGCGTAACACAAAAGAATGAACCTCACTGGTTCTCGGACATCAAGCAAACAAGCTCGAGCCTCCGTTTACCACAACTAATGTGTGTGTTGATTAATGTTTATATTTGAATCGGTGTCTAAATTCAAAATTTTTAGAAATTCAAGTTTTACGATCTCTCAATGAGCTTTTTCAAGCGCCAAAGTGGTAGTTGCTTAGCTGTCTATGGAGGGACAGAAAGCTCTCAGATTTCATCAAAAAGATCTTATTTTGTTTTCTCAGGATGACCAAAAGTCTTACGGGTTTGGAACGACATGAGGGTGAGAATTTTCCTTTTTGGGTGAACTAGGCCTTTAATAGAAAGTTCAAAGGAACAGCATTTAATTTATTTGAAATGGAAATCTTTTGTTTGCTGGATAAGATAATGATTTTTTAGGTTTAGATACTGTCACAACATCCATATTGCTCTTTTCAGCATATATCCAAAACTTAACGTAACTTAACACACTAGTACCTATGAATACTAATGAGATCAAACTGAAGCCGCTCCCTGTGCATTTAATCCTGGAAGATGGTTTTTGGATCAGTGGTGAGGGAAATAAGTCCAGGATGTGTTCCATCCCTCTTCTCTCCCTCTCACCTTCTCCTTTACTTGTCCACCAGGTAGGTCCTCCCCAGGGGGCTCTTTGAGCAAATCACAAAAATTTGGCACCCTGATTAGAGCAGTCAGGCCTCAGTCTACCTTCTCAAAATGACGCAGACGCTCCTACACCACTCCCTAGAGGCTCGCCACAACCCCTTCACCCACAACCTTCAGCATTTGTACTGCTTTTGTTGTTTTTGTCTACGTCAATGATCCATCCCCTCTGCAGGACGGCCACTGTTAACACAGCTGAGGTGCATTAGGCCTGTGTTGTTCTTGCTCCTTACCTGGCTCCAGGCTCTGTTTGCAGTCCCCTGTGTTTTCCTTCCACTTCAGTGCAGCCGCAGACCCTGCACAGGAGTCCAAGTGGCAGCGTTTGGAGGCTGTAATGCGTTTAATTGCCCGTGATGTTGTTCTTTCTGCAGTTTTGACGTTTGGAATGGCAGTGATTTGACAACGTGCTGTCAGATCCACTATGTATCAGTGTGGCTGATTAATTAGAAGTGACTGAGTTGGAAACTAGAAAACACCCACCGATATTACGGCTGGTGGTACTTTCAGACAGCCGACAGTAATAATAAGGCTTTTATGGTGTGGCAGAAGAGACTGGAGGCTTGTTGCCAGGACTGCTCCAGATGTTACTGCTGTGTCTTGGCTTGAAGTTAAAGTTGTAACATCTTAGCTTTTATTTTTCCATTATCTCAACCGTTATTTATCATTTAGAACACCCTGTGATAACTAATAAGCGTCTAACAGATTTCACGTCTACATGGGTCCAGGGTTGTCAACTCAATCCATAAGTAAGCTTGAATGGGAATCTGTGACACCTTTTATTGTAGTGAGAGTGAGCCGACTCCTTGCTGATCCCTGAGCAGTCTGGGGTGTATAACTGCCTCCTGGAGTCACCTCCCCAGATCTGCACTGTAACTCTAGAGCTTCATTGTCACGCTCCATATCACCTCACTGACCCCCAGTCCAATTATACAGCTGACCCAGGTTTGATGACATAACCCCTCCGGATCGGGGTGCGATCAGCTCGTGGGGTACCCTACTGCCTGTCAGGCCATGTCAGCTCTCCATGCTAAGCAGACACTTCCCAGAGCTGCTCCCAATGGACGAAGAGGCAATGAGGCCAACCATTTTTTCTGCTTGATTTCTGTTTTTTTTCTGTTTCTCTCCCTCAGTTTCAGTTTTCAATCATAACATAAGAATAAATATGCTTTGGTAAATCATAATTATGAGACTAAAAGTTTAAAAGGTTGAGATACTAGGCCTAAGTCATAATAGATATGAGATAAAAATTCATAATAATGAACTAATATCATAATTTTGCCATAATTTTTGTCAGTAGTATCTCAAAATTAAAAACTTTTGTGTCATAATTGTTAATGTCACTTTAATGTAATAATTTAATTTACCAAAGCATGTTTACTTTTCTGTTTTTTCTCTGTTTAATTATTATTATTGAAATATGTTTTAGTCCATACAGTGAAAGTCTGTGGGGTCCAAAATTACAATAAACCCCAGTCACTTTTCACGTTTTGACAAAAAACACAGACATTTTTCTTTTTAATTTTCTTTGGTCTTCCACAGAAGAACATCATGCACATGGACGTCTATTCCCACCACATAAAAAAAATGCTGCTTTGATCTCATAACTTCATATAAAGAACATTTTATGTCATTATTTTGATTTACCAAAGCATAGTTTATGTTTCTGTTTTTTCTTTTCATTGAAGGAGGTTTTAGTGGGGAGCAATTACACCCATTTGACTTTCATTGTACTTGTATGCATAAAAACTTTTAAAAAAAAATCTTCTTTTGTGTCCCATCGAAGTATGTAAGTTATACACGTTTTTTTTTTTTTTTTTTGTTAGTGGAAATGAGCTTCCATACGTAAAGTTTTGAAAATTATTACAGAACTATCACTTTAAAAGTAAGTCTATTCAACAGATTTCTGAGGTGACCTGTGGTTAAACCGTCATTAGGAACTCGATAATACTAGTTCAGAATGTCATGTATTAATATCATGGAGTTTTTTTTTGTTGTATTTTTGTCTTGTTTCAACTTAAACTATGAAAATGATTATGCATGACTAATATCTTTTTTTATAAAAAGAACAAACTCACACTTGTTTCTTAAAATAAGATTTTTAATATTACTTATTATCATAAAGATATATTTACACACTTTACAGAAATAGAAAATAAAAACACAAAGCTACGCATGAAAGGAAAAATAAAATAAGTACTCCAAGAGCTAAAGCTTATCTTTTATAAATTAGAAACCAAAAGTTCAAATATGTACACAGTATTTCAACCATTTCTGATACACTTGTTTAATTCATTTATTTATTCATTTGTTTTTGCCCAGTTCAACATCAAAACAGAGACAAGGACTGTACATTTGGCCAGGTGAGTTTGATGAGCACACACCTCCAACAGGAATAAAGAGGAGGAATAATACCTTGCCGTTACGCTGCTTTTCACATGGCCCACTAATACTGTTGAAATGCCAGGCCTGACTACAAATTTTCAGATTTGAAATGGATGGGTGTGCTAAACAAACAGGCCGTGTGTATAGATGCGTTTGGACGGAGGTTAGAGCTCTTTATGGGTGTGAATTCTTGTTTGAAGCAACAGAATAATCAGATCATTCTTAGCATCCCAACCAGTTGGTGGACATTTGGGAACTGTTGGGATTGGATTTCAGTTACTCGATCTGGTCGCCACATTTTACATGCACCGTGACGAGCTAATTGAAAACAATCGGCCAAATGGGTCTTTTCTCTTTCTGTGTGCCCTAATGAATGTCTTTGTAAAACCAATGTAATGAATCACAATGATGGTAAAGAGGAGTTTTGTATTGTATTCATTGCTTTTATCCTTCGTCTCAAAACAATTAAGATGCAAGGGAACTCTTTGGACCTCATTTCACTTTCCACAGCTCTGTTTTCAACATACAAACACCTTCTGGATACCTTTCTCCCATGCAAAAGTCTGTACTCAAACAAAAGACCTCTGAATGATCAAGTAAAACGTGCGTACAAGTGCATAGGACTAATGATGAAGCCAAATTGGGCAGAAACACATGATAGAATAGGAATGAGTTTCTCATGTGAGCTCTTTAAAGAAAAACAAAACGTTTATACAAAATGATTTGTGCTCTGTAAGTATAATGCGTGTGTTTGCCATTTCAGTTGTGAGTCTGGACGTGCTTGTAGTCTTGGTGCCGCAAGCTCCATTAATCTGATGTACTGACGGGGACGATGGACAGAGTTCGACGGCAGAGGAGGGTGAGAAAGCTTTTTTGTGTCCACGACATATTGTGCAGCAGACTACTTTTTCTACACTTTTAAACGACCTTACACACAAAAATAAAATACAGCTTTCCACACTCTATTGAAAAGTAAGCTTTGGACAACCAGCTAGACAAGAATCAGTCAATTTAATTGTCACAAGACACTGGAAAACCATTACATGCCAAAAGACTTGTTTTCAGGATTTAATTTTCCAGCAGCATAATGGAATTGCAAAAAGTGCAGCCTTGCATGTCCGTACAGAGAACTGTTGGAGGAAAGCCAAGTGATTGATAGGGGTCTCTGCTATAGCAAGCTTTGGATTTTGTCATATTTGTCTTTGGATGTTTGATGAAATGGATAACCATCACCATCGGTGGGAAGGGGGACGGGGTCGGTTGTCGTATGTAGCAGTGACGGGCTAGTTTTACACGATTCAAGGCTTGAACTGTATTGAAACACTGCTCGATGGCCCTCCCTGGAGGGGCAGCTCGTCTCCGGTGAGGATGGTGAAGATACATTCATGAACATCAATGTGGATACAGGCATTACTCTGCACCTCTAACAGACTCTTCAGACGGAGTGTACGGCAACTCGGCCACCCAAACTTGGACCTTCTCTGTGTTTTGACCTACTGATCCATGAAGCAGAGCTCTCGGGAGCACTGTCGTGCTGAGAAAGCGTTAATGAAATCCACATCTCTGTCTGAGAGGGTATAAAATAATCATGGCGTGACTGGAATTATTAGTATTCACAGTGCCCTAAGATTCGATACATTTTTAATCGAGGTGAGCTCGGCTGGGTGTTTTACCGCTGTGGTTTTTAGGCACTCTCTTATGAAGATCTGATTTTGCCGCAAGGCGGTGTTTGTGGGTTAACACGACGGCTCTCTGTTTCCAAATCCACAGACACATGGTGAACAGGAAGTCGGTGGAGGGACTCAAATGCTAATTTGCAATAACTTGCTGTGGTGTCTAATTAATGAGTGTAGTTAACGGCCTCTAATCTCGGACTCATAATATGTGTCTTACTGAAAGTTATGAAGGTTTTGACGATGCCCAAGCCAATGGTTGCTCCTATTTATAGATTATTACATCATAAATCAGTCGAACGCGAAGGTAGTGTACTCATTCTATGCCAATTTGTGAGCTCTATCAGACTTGAAAGAGATTTTAGTGATTCCAATCTAAAACCGATTAGCAATGGGGTTTAATAACCGTCGCAGCCGTCTTTGCTAAAGAGGCTCAAACTCAAAAGGCAACTGCTCCCACTGGGGAGAGAACAATAATGGCTTGTAAAAACATAGTCTGAATATGTAGCTAAAGTGGCAGATACATAAGCATGAAGCTAAATGGTGCGGATACAAATAATGTGTGTTTTTTAAATAAATGCATGTAATATAGACCATACAGGCTTCTGTCACAGCACCCTGAGAAATGAATTGAAATATAATAAAACATAACACCAAAAGAATGAGAACTAAACAAGAAATTACTTCCAGTATGATTTTAAATAAAGGCATAGAGTTCTGTCAGTCAAAGAATCCGGTCAAGGGGACAATCTCAGGCTAAATCATCAGATCTGTATGGAATTTTCTTTTTTCTTTTTGGTCTAATGTCTTCAAACCATGCTACCATTGCCTTTATATTGGATGTTCAAACAAATGGCAAAATGCATACATGTGGATAGATGTTATGCTTCCCCCAAGATAAGAGGTAACATGTTTACTTTTCTTCTCCTGGCAGCACTGTGGAGTAGATTTGCTATTTGGCACTTCATTAAAAGGAGAGATGGTCCGCCTTATGAAGCAGATCACCCTGGCCAGTTAACAGTCATGTATCTCTGCTGTAAAGCAGCGTGTGTCATGGGGGAGGAGAAGAGGGCTCAGGACAGATGATCTCACGCTCATGGAAGTGGAGTGTGATTCTGATAATGAGACACTGTGGCTTTATCCTTAAGCTTCTGATGGCTGACAACTCTTAGGCTCATTGGTAGGATGAAGTGTAATGGCCGTTGGACAGCACAGCTGTTTTACGTAGATGTGCCAATGAATTATGTTCATTCAACATTTTAGAGGTAATTATAACTGAACCAGCACTGAATGCATTTACATGCACAATCTGCGTTCTGGAGGCGCATACTTATTGTGCACATGTGTATTAACATTTTGGCTCCAAAACTCGCTTTAGATTTATCTGATTTAAACATGGTTTCTTTCATCATCAGGTTTCTATTCTGTCCTTTTTGATAATTGTTTTGTCAGTGGTTTGTCATGAAAATGCACTCGATGAAATTATTAAGCTTTTTTTTTTGTTTCAAGCAGATGATAAAATTGTGAAAAATGTAAAAAAAATGTTGCTGACCGGGCCATAATGGGCCTTAGCATTTAGTTGTGCCTTGTTTTAGTGTCCTTGCCACTTTCTTCCCTCTTAAACATCATTTATAAGCCAAGAGTTGCCAACATGTAGCAATGGGACAAAGCGCTGTGGTCACCTTCACGCTGGAGAGAATGGGACTAGCACACCTCAGAGAAGAAACTGACGCTTTTCAGACTATAACTGTTTGGACCAGGCTCCCCACTGCTCACACATCATGCAAAGTGTGGCCATGAAAGGGCTCTAGAAAGCAAATGAGGAAAACCACAGGAGGAGAGAGACAGACAGAGAGAGACAGAATCTGATAGCTCGGGCTCAATACCCCCCACCCCTGTTTCCGGCCCACAATTCTTCGTAGAGCTGAGGGTGAGTGGCTTGTCCTGGTTTTTTGTGGACAGAAGAAGAGTTGCTTGAAGAACCAGCAGGTGCTATGGACATCACTCTTCAGGCTGGGCTAGCAAAGGCCCCTTGCTGCAAGGCCCCCCAAGGCAAAGGAAGAGCATAGAAATCAGAACCAAGGGGGAGGGCACTCTAAGCTGTGCCTGTGGACAAAAGAAAAGAGACATGAATAAGGTACAATGCAGGGTTTTTCTGTACTTTTACTAATTGGCACAGGTAGTAGGTACCGAACGTAACAACCAAGAAAAGAACGGTTAAGTCATCCAAATTTTTAAATATCCTAAAGGTTACTCAAAAAACATCATCAAACTAGTTCTTTCAGTATGCAGTATGGATCATCAAGAAATACATGCATACAGGATTGGAATGGCATGAGGGTGAGTAAGTGATGACAGCATTAGTTTTTAGGTGAACTAACTACAAGATACGTTGTTTTAGAAAAATCGGTGAAGACAGCTGCATAACGCATTTGAACGAAAAACAAGATGGCAGATGAGATGAATGTTTGACTCTGTATTCAAAGGTGTTGATAAAAGCAGTTCAGTAATTTTACTCAATATTAAGTGAAGGGATAGTCCACCCAGAAATGGAAATTCTGTTATTTACTCGCCCTCATGTCATTCCAAACCTGAATGCATTTCTTTCTTCTGTTGAACACAAAAGATATTTTGAATATGTTCTTTTATGTTCCATAAAACAAAGAAAGTCATACAAGTTTGGAATGACGTGAGGGTGAATAAATGATGACAGAATGTTCATTTCTATTCATTTCCTTTTTAGCTATCACGCCTTCAGCTTAACAAAATTCTAATGCTGAAATGAATGGAGGAATCAGGTTTGTCACTTATTAGGTTCCATGATTAGGATTCTTTTATAAATCGATCTTGTTCATGCATCTGGCGTAAATCACTAGAATTCTGTTCCTATTTTTCACTTTGAGCATGGAATCTATGTTAATCAGTGAGGTTATCTTTTAGTGTTTGGTTCATGACTTTACAAAGATAGCTGTAGTCGTCAATGAGCTTTATTCTTCCAGTACAACAGTGCCCATTGAGCGATAAGAACAATCTTTTTACTTTCTGTGTTACACCTGCATAGTTCTGCGTTTGAGTCATGTACAATGCTGCACAAGTGATCCTTATCTGAACCATGTTTTGTTTGTAACTCATCACATTTATGAAGCAAACATTGTGCAGTATGACATCATGGTGATTGTCATAAAATGCCAACATAGTGCACTTTAAAAGAGAAACTTTGTGTCAGGCAGTTGTTTTCTTATTATCCAGTGTGCCCTTGGTACTTAATGAGGCAGATTTCCAATTTCTAGCTCTCCGCAGTGCAGTGCCTTTGTGTTAAGGAGTCTTTGAAGAGGAGGTCTCTCAACATGTGTTGTTCCTCTTATATGTTGTGGCATCTGGATCTTGTAACGGGTTGTTCATTCTTGTGTTGCTTGTGTTCTATTACCACAAACTTCAGTTCTCATAATCTTCAGCTGAGCTGTTAACCTCCTTTTCCATTTACTTCCTGGAGCATTCACAATGAAGAAGCCTCATCCAATGTGTTGTTTAGTTAAACTGGTTGGTATTAAAGGAATATTCAGGGTTTCAAGTTAGCTGAGCTCCATCAATAGCTCTTTTGGCATAATGTTGATTTACCACAAAATGTATTAAATTAAATAAAAATTTAATTTTGTACATTTTCCCTCCTTTTTAAAAATACACTAACACTAAAACCCACAAACATCTGGGTTACAGTGAGACATTTACAAATGCAATGAATGGAGCCAATCCCTAAATGCTAAATATTACAGCCAGAAGATAAAACAATATGAATGTATATGAATTACCATTTATACTAAACATTTCCAGTTATATCCAATTTTACAACTTTGTTGCTGGGACAACATAGTGACTAAAATGGTAAAAATGATGAGAACAATTTTATAGCAAGATAATATTTAGTTTAAAATAAAATAGTTCATGATAAAATAATAGTTTTAACAGCAAGTTTAAACAAGTGCTCTTATGAATTTATAAGCTTGAAATTTTTGTATTATAAATCTGCAGAAATTGGCCCCTTTCATTACCATTTACTTTTTTCCTTTTATTTATTTTGTGGTAATCTAGATTGTCATGTTTTTGATTGAATCAGCTATGAAATACTGTTGACTGAGCTTAACTTTGAACTATGAATATTTCTTTTTAATGAAAATCAAGTCAAGGTTCTTTTTATAGTGCTATAATCAACACTTATTTGTACAAGTGAGTCTAATACCAAGTCATCCCCTTGGTTTTAAATTAAGTTCTCAGTTCTACTCAAGTAATGATTTCCTTCTCTGGCATCCTTCTCATCTGCAGGCACGGGGGTGCTGCATAATGAAAAAAAGAAGAAAAAAGCCTTTTAAGTGCCTCTACTGTGGCCTTATTCGGTGGTTCTCTGTCTGTTATCAGCCCTTGAGGAGAGTTAATTGCCCTGGTCAGTCTGTGCCCCGTTTTAGCCATAGATGATGAAGTGTGAGGCTACATTTCTCACACTGCACAAAATGTGAGATGTTGTACACAAGCCAGATGCAGGTCAAGCACTTTAGTGGGAGTCCCATCTGGGCCATGGACTGATTTACTGTACTGTGTCATACAGTAATTATCACAACATGTTCTCTTTAGCGATAAAATGTCTGTCAAGGAAATGAATATAAATGTAAATGTATCACATTGTGGATATAATGAACTGTGAGCAGATTAGGAGAAGAATTTTGGGGTTTGGTACCTCAGGCTTGATTGGCACGTTAGTCGCCTCAAATGAACTGGTTCATCAAAGCGGGCCCAAAGGAATGTGGGTGAATGTGCTAAAAGACGTGAACTTTGAACCCTAGTACGGCATGAAGGGAGCTGAAGAAGGAGCCGAATGAAAGAGAAATCTTCATCTTGTTTGGGGTTGAAGTGCTGTTTGTGGACTCTACATTGTGAGTCACTGAGGCGTCCCATTTAATGGAGCTACACAACTTCCTGCAGTTCCCCTCATTGTGCTGCCAGTATTCTGGGGATCAAAACAAGTATTGACTGTCCAAATCACTTAAAGAATTTGTGTATTTTATTGGTCGGGACGAGAGAACATACATAGGCTTTGGTCTTTGTGCCCACCTCTGGGGACAAAGTCGATGTGTTTTCCCTTAATTGTTTACCGAGTTGAAAAAAAATGTAATGTGCTATTGGAGGGTTTGAGGGTTTGGGATTTCTCCCTTTTTATTGCCTTCATCTCTCAACTTTTAAAGACGATTAACTGTGCCATAAAGAGCTGACTTGTCCTTCTCCATAGATTCTGGTGTTATATGAGGTTAATTTATGGTAAGCCTCTGCAGGATTGTATTGTGAACTCTTTTGGGGTCATTGTGTCCTGTTTAGTCATCTTATTCTGTGGACTATGTGTTAAAAAAAAAAAAAAAAACTGTGAATGAGTCCTTGAATATGAGTCCTCGAATAGTCCCACAGTTTTTCCAGAAACTAAGTGGTTTTTATATAAAACCACTTAGTTTCTGCAAAAACTGTGGGTCAGCATTTCAGCACGAAGCCTATAAGTAATAAAATGTAACCGTGCTGATAAGATCTGTCAGATACAGTTCTCTTTTATTTATTGATGTTGTAACTTGAATGTTTCCTTAATAAAGACCACATTAAAATATAGGCTTTGGTGCTATTTCATGGAGACAATGTTTGTAAGAAGATAAAAAAAAAAACTTTTATTAGGCGTAAAATAAAGTTGCCTGAGGAATTGTTTATCTAGACTTTAACTTAAATATCCTTTTTATGAGGAAAAACTAGCTCAAGTGGTTCAGACGAGATTCTGGAATATTATCTTTGGATAGCGAAGTTAATTGGCATTATTAGGATAACGGAAACATGTTGACTCAGATATAATACAACATTTACACTGTATTATATTCCACTCTGTATGGGTTTTGTAGATCTGCTGGAGAAGATTGGGACCACAGAAGCTGGCAGTCTAAAGTCCGGTAATCTCATAAAGACATGCAGTTTTTCTGTGCCAGCAGTAATCTATAATTCATGAAGAAGTGAATGAGCGAGCAGGTTTCTGTCAGTCAGTCTCCCTTTCTTCATGTTATTCTCCAGCATTCCCAGCCTTCCTCAGTATGTACTCGATGATACTTCAGAAACTGAGACAGGTGCTTCCCTCAAGGCCTATCCGGAACTGCTCCATTTATAGATGAAAATTAGATTTATTTTTTTCTGCTCATATTAGCTACTCATTCTGTTCTGCTCTTATTGTTGATTTTAGGCTATCGCATTGGTATAGTAATGTCATACTGACCTTGCTCTAAAATGGCATGGGCCCCTTATGGGAGAGACGGGGTCGAGGGCGTCTCCTCCTCCAGCCAGAGGGTCTTTGGCTCCGGCCGGCTCGAGCGGAATTCTGCCGCAAAGGAGTCCTCATGCTGCCCACTTCCTCCAGCTCTTTGCTATGCTCGGTGGAGGCCATTGGACCTGCGACAGAAAAATTGCATGTGAATTCTGAAACCCCACATAAAATAACAAAATGGACAATGCACTTGACTGGGTCACTTTGGTTAAACTGAATTGCAAAAAACAATGTTTCTGAACAAAAATAATGTCTCCAAACAACATTTTTCTGTTGGTTGGATAAAGACTTAGCCCCGCCCCAAAATCACAACACTGGCTGAGCCAGATTTGCTGTGTTGGGCTGGTTAAAAAAATACAGAGCAATGTTTTTGACAGCACCACAATAACAGTGTTTACACTTGTGTGGAGAACTGTCTTGCAGCCAAAATGGCGATTGTCAGTAACAGTGTTCACCCTTACATTGTTCAAACCAGAGGCAGACATTGATGGAGAGACTCAGGAAGAAGTTACAACTTTTAGAATGCGTCTGGACGTTTCTGAACGGTTAGTGGATAATTTTATGTAGTTGCTGTGGAGTTGATTCAGTTCATCGACTAGCAAGTGATCTTCTCGTCATGTAATCTTTTGTGAAAATCCAGCGTCGAATTGACCCTCGTTTGTGAAGCAGTCTGGCGTAAAATGACGGCATGGCAACAACACTGTACTACAACAACTCTTCATCTTCTCAACCACCCCTTTTAAAAATTACAAACTTCACCTTTAAGAAACTTTATTAACAGTTTATTGCTGCACAAAAATGACCAAAACCTCCCTCAGCACTTTCACGGACACTGTTTACATGCACATCTTTGAACTTCTCACATCATGGGAGGAGTATCCGTCTAAAGAACACTGGGGAGACGCTTGTCCTGAACACATATTTGTCTCTGCGTCTATGTGAACTACACTGCTCGCTTGTGAGTGTGCTCAGATGTTTCCAGTCATCTCTCAATAAGTGCGAGTAGATCCTTTAAGCCCGTCTCATATCCAGAGCTTGATCCACATCAGTGCGTCTCTAACCTCTCACCTCTTTAGAAAAATCAAACAAGTCCTCCGGGGAGAGCAAACATTCTGGGAGGTTTTGGGGAGACCTTGATCTGTGCAGCACTATCTGATGTCAGTGATCTCCCATTCAAGTCCTGAATTGGCTTTCTAAGGGTGTTTTGTTTGAGTTTATCATAGGGATTGGATGTCTTTCCTTGGAAACTTCCCAGTCTTCGGAATGACAGAAACTAGAATCAATGCTACCCGTCTTTTTCTACATTATTGAAGGGGATGAATGGGAAAACGTGCTTGGTCAATCATCAGTTATGTTTCGCGTTCCAGGCCACTGCTCTTCAATCCTTCATTGCATACTATACACATACCATACTATCCTCTTTCCGTTGAAGCGCATGAAGGTAATTCATTCCATTCTTCCAAATTCGTCTCCCTTTTATGCATACATCTTTCTGCCTCAACCTTTTTTTGTCTATGTTTGTCTTTAACTCCAACGCATTCAAAAAAACACTGCCAGAAATGTCTTAAAAAAGGAATCTTTCAGTGAGAGCTCAACAAATGCCTATCCTACAGAGTAAACAGAGAATCCCATTAACCTTTTCCCAGCAAGAACTTGAATGAGATTATTCTCGTTGGGTCAAGACATTCCTAACATCTCCCTGGGGAGTGACAGACAACCTATATTAAGAAGACAACAGGGAGCAGAGTTTTTTTTTTTTTTTTTTTTTTTTTCAAAATATCATAATACAAGCAAATCTTGTGAATTAAACAAAAAAAGTCTTTGTGAGCTCAAGTTTAGACCTTATAGGTATAATCTTGTTTTGGAACATGCTCTTTGAGCTAAACTAAAACTTCGACAAACTGGTAGACCATCTTGGATGAGAAACAAACTAGCTTGGAGAAGCTAGGAACCTGCTTAGACCAGGTAGAAACCAGAAAATATGTTCCATCTATGACCTTAATATGGATTTTCCAGCAGGAAAACACAATAACTAATAGCTAACAGAGAAAAACTGGGTAACATGGAAAAACAGACTTCTCTGACTGGAATGTATTTTTTTTATTTTTGTTATATTTCTGCTCTTCATGACAGACTGTTGTTTTTATTGACAGAGAGCGTCAAACAGTTATGTGCATATGATTTGAGTTGGCAATCAGCCTTGAAGCCTTGAAGCCTTGAAATGACTTAAATCTTTGACGGGTAGTACATGTAATGACTGGACGACGTGAGGCCAAACATGTTGCCTGTAAGTCTGCTTATGAGTTAAATATCCTCAAACTATATTTTTAAATTCCTGACAACTTAAATTACATTTACAAACTAATCGCCTTTAGCTGACACATTACATATTCACAGCAGACTAATTTGGCGAACAGTGGACTAATTCATTTGCCCCGCAAAAAGACTTCATTGCATATTTCAACATCTCATGAAAAAAGGAAACCACGCCAAATCCGAGCATTAACAGGCCTGCTAATCTCAGCATTAACCTCCTGTTATTTCTCCAGAAATGAATGAAGCAAGTTTACACATTCTGTCTGCATTCAAGTCATTTCTTTCTAATCTGAGGGGTTTAACATGTAAAAAGGCTCCATGTGATCAGAAATTTCCCCCACGTGATTGGTCCTTTAAAACACTTAGGTTCAGCTGTGAGAAACAGGCCAGAAGTCGTTTTGCTTTTTCAGTACCATAATCACTCAACCCAACATACTGTTCACCACGGCGTGAGGAATAGTCTTGAAATGTCTCTGAGGGGGCAAAAACACAATGTTTTTCAGCCAGGCAGGCAGAAGAGGCTGTAATTACACCTGGCTGAGCTGAACGCAGCACATCACCGCAGCTCTACTATCAGCGTCTGTCATAAACCTCTCCATAATGACACAATTTAGATGTTTCCTGCCATCACCATCTGACAGGCAGCATTTGCTGCCCGTTTAGCTTTGAGGGGAGCAGATCTCTCCGAAAATTGTCATCCCAGGCCGCAAACAAGAAGAATGCTGCTAAAAATAATCTCTGTTAGTGATAAGAACAGTGTTTATGAATTAACTCAGGACATGCAATTGGACTGATGAAGAGGAAGGTCTATTTTAAGCACTCAGAATCACTCCATTGTCTGTTTTACGACTCTTGGCTTCTTCTCAATCTGCATAGCTCCTTGTGTTACTCTGCGGGTCGTATCTTTCCACGCTTCGTGGCGAATACAAAGTGACAGGAGCAATAACCGTGGATATACTATAATAGATTGCATATGCTGATGGGATCTTCCTCTAACTTGCTGCTTGTTTACCAGGCCCACTCAGGGATGAAAACGCTCTAGCTCCCTTATTGCATTAGATCTGATGGCGCTGATAGTGGGCCTCCTTCTCACCAACGTAATTTCTTCCAGGTTCACCACCTAATGACAAGTCAGGAAGTAACATTCCAATAAACGCTTCTCACGATACCAGCAGTCTTTGGAACAACAAAATTTTAGTCAAATAAAATTTGACTTTTTTTTTTTTCTGTGGTTGTTGTTCATATCGCAGCAGTTTGGAAATCTGGTGCTAAAAGGTTAAAGGGTTAGTTCACCTAAAAATCAAATTTCTGTTATTAATTACTCACCCAGACAGAGGCATTTTTTTTAATGAGCCTGCGCCTTATTTTCGTTTTTGTCATCTTTAAGTGAACTATCCCATTAAGCATGACTTTGGGAGACATTTGATCAATTTAAGTTTAATAAAGTGAGAATTCTGGCAACACTGAAATACTGAAGTCACCACAACTTGCTGCCACAGAGAAGGTGGCTTGACAGGAAGTATCCAGATTGCTCAGCTTTCCTCCAGGCTAATGATAAATAGCCAGATCGTTGCCGTCTCATCCTCTAGTACCACACTCCTTTGGTTCATCCATTATGTTGACTTTTTAACACGACTGCCTCGCCGAGCCTCGCCTCCGCTGGACACCTTGTGTCTGATAGTGTGTCCCTGTAAATCCCAGGGCTGCCTTTTAGCCGAGAGAGTTATCCATCACCCAGCACTTTCCTGACAGGTAGAGAGAGGCCCAGGGTAGGCAACGTTTATAAAGGGCTGAGCACAATCTGATGAATGGTTTACCGAATTTCTCTGACTGGCCTAAATTTACAATACACTCCCAGTACAAACACACAACATGAAAAATAAAGAGCCGTGACTTCCAATAGATATAAAGTTTAGGCTAGTCTGAAGACCTTTAAGCTTGGGGCACCAGATGGATCTAATCTTTTACTCACTACTCCAGGAAGTGAAAGATTAGATCTACTTACACGCAAAGCAGAAACAGGTGAGGAGAGGGCAACACTTATTTATGGCTGGTTGTACTACATGCATTATCTCTGCTTATACATTTGCCCTTCTAGCACCTCCGCCACTACCCATCTTAAATCAACCAAATTCAACGGCCAATCGATGTGTAATATAATCGCCTCGTCTATGCAAATCAAAACCTTCTTGCTTGGTTAGTTTATTTGTGCAACATTATCAAGTAGTATTGATTCATTTCTCCTTGTTTACAGAATATTCTGCTTGACATACCCCATCTATTTATTGTGGAGATATGGGTGCGGCGGTAGACATGATGAGAGGATCGTGCCTAGGTGTTTGTCTGACATCCAGCCTCTCGCTCTCTCCACAGCTTGAGACTGCAGTCATAACAGCGTTTGTAAGGGCGTCTCCACAAACATGCATAATGGATACCGGCAATGGAGCCATATCATAAGTCAAAGGTGACACAAAGTGTTATGGAGGTTTGTGTATTTTCTTATCTTTTGTTTTTAATAGCAGCCTGAAGTATTGAGGTTTTGTGTGTGGCTCTTTTGTGTGTGGATCTTAAGAATTACAGCATGTCTAAACAGATCCTGCTTATACCGTAATTCAAATGTAAAAAATTAATAGGCCTTTATATGATGTTGAGTGCATTTACATGCATCTTAAACTTAATAAGATAATTATTTTTATATTTAACAGATTACATTTTATAGATAAAATGTGGTTATATATATATATATATATATATATATATATATATATATATATATATATATATATAAATATTTTGTGTGTGTGTGTATATGTATATATATCACACACATACATTTAGGTTCATAAAACACTGAATTCGTAGATGTAATAAGTAGATTTTATTGTTTAGTCAATTAAATATGACATGCGAAATCCATATCTGATATCCATATTTAAAATAAAATAGTAAAATCTGTACGAATGTATTTATAATGTAAAGTATTCATAAACATTTTAAGCTGTGTAGATGTAGGCACATTTCAGGTAGTTTTAGATGTTTGTTAATATTTACAGAAATTGCCAAACGAACAAAAATATATGCCCAAACATGATGTACAAATACTAATGAGATCAGACAGGTCAGTTTTTTTTTTTCGTTAGCCCAATTAGCCTCTCTCTTCTGTGTCCTGGTGGCTTACTCAGTGCATGCACATCTTGAGTGCATATCTGTTTGTGTTTCAACGTCAAAACCAGAAGAAAAAAAAAGATGAATTTTAGTATTCTTTCATTATCATAGTTCTCATCATCTTGCTGTACATATAGACACACACATCGATGCTCGTTTGCATATTAATCATTTTAGCTTATGTATGAAATTTCATGCGGTGTGTGAGGCCAAATATTTTCCAAAAGCATTTTGTGAATGAATGTGCGTGTGCGTGACTGTCGGTGCTTTGTTTTGCCTTGCATATGTGCGAGAAGAGGCGTGGAGTCCCACGGGGGTGTAACCATAGCTGACGGTGTGTGACGTCAGAGGCGTGATCCCCGGTGTCTCAGAGGACATTCATTCAATGAAATAAGAGAGAGAGAGCTCCACACTTAGCTGCTTTTTTCTCCGCCACACACGCAGGCGTGCCAATTTGATGCCCGCTAAGACTATCCTTTAGCTAGTCACACTTGATCATGAGCATTATGCCTAGAATGAGACACGTTAATTAGCATGAAACCCCAGTATGAATCACTTGCCTAGCTCATAAATAAGACCCTGTTACACTAAATTTCCTAACAGTGTGCTATTATGTCCCTAAATATACTACTTCTGATATGGAAATGATGTTAAAGAAGCCAGTAAGACTCCCCGAGCGGCGTCTGAAATCAGCAGCCCAGCCTTTTGAAGCCTAGAGTTGCGGCACTGCTTATCGCATGCCTACCAGTAGCGCAGGGCCTTGGCATAAACTGGTACCAGTCTCTAACGTGCTCGCAAACCACGTTTCCATGGCAGCCGCTGTGAAAGGCACTCACTGAGGAGCAAGAGAATGACATTGTCAGCTGGAATGGATCAGGTTTCCCAGTTTACAAATTTCAGCACAGGTCCATTATTAGGTGGATGTAGGCAGTAAGATTGCTTAACCCTTTCCCTGTCCGTCAGGCCAGTCGTTGTATTTCATCACAACAGGGGCTGTTTGATATTCAGCATTGTGCTGCTGTGATAGCACGCGGCTTGCAGGAGAAAATGAAGGCGTGCATTGTGTTCTGCAACTCCGCTGAGGAACAAAATCACATGAAAAGTTCACAGACTTTCCCACACCTCCACTTTGAGCTCCATTACTGAAAATAAGAGCAGCGCTCTGATAAAAGTGGCTGAAGCTTCTTGTCACCGCTCTTTTCTCCGATCGTTTCTGACACCCTCAGATGGTGTGCAGCCTTGCAAGCAAACTACACATGACCCAAATTAGCCCTAAGCTATAATAATGTGGTTAGAAATGGCCCGGTTCCGAATGATCAGAGAGCTGCAGGTTCAAAGCGCTACGGCTGCTGCCTTGACTGCTAATGATGTGTTGAGAGAAAGAGAAAAGACAAAAAAAAAAGGTAAGAAGGCTGATTAAGACTTGTTCAAGCTCTAGCACCAGCACTTCAGACTGGTAGGGGTGAATCACTGGGTAGAGGTTACTGCAGGTTGGACCTTTAAGTACAAGAAAATCAAGAGAGCCGATCATGCAAAGCATCTTAAGTGTGATTTCTTCTGAATTGGCTTCCAGGGCAAAACAGCATGCCGTCTCAAAGAGGATTTACCTCCGAGGCAGGCAGCAGCGGCGATCGAGACCTGAATATTCTCGTCAGCAGTGATGGGCTCAAACTCAGCATGTTGGTAATCGTCAAGAAAGTGCTGGCTCTTTAGCGACGGGATGCTATAGCAGTCTATTTCCAAGGACTCTCTAATTGGTAATGAACCACATCCACCCCTTACTATTGTGCTGTCAGCTGTGAGCCTACATGCATACTGTCTTTAAAGTGGACATGTGACGGTACAGCTTCAAATCTCCTGCTTTGGGCCCGGTGCCTAGCTACTGAAAGGAGTGTCAACCGGTGCATGCTGGGATATTTCCAGCTGAGATCACACTAAACAATCAGTCATGAAAAGACACATATGTGTCGTATGGATGAGAACTGACTGATGGTGCATGATTAACAGCTCAGATGTGAATGGCTGCTTGTGTTGTGTGATGGAGTGTTTTTGTTTTAGAGAATTTGCCCTGGTTCTCACAGTAACGTTGTGGTTCAAATTACAGGCCATATTTAATTACTGACAGTTCATTTACCTTTTTTGTTTGTGTATGTTGGTATATTAACCACAGTGTTTAACCAGAATAAGATTAAATGTAAAGCTTCACAATCTTTGAGTAAACTCTCTGTCTGAATTGTATATGTATTTACAGAGTGCGGTTCCAATTTCTGCATGCTAGTTTAACAAACAAGACTTATTCATTCAACATGATGTTTTCTTCTGGTATGTTTTTTGTTTCCTATGGGATGTAAGACATGATATCAACTACCATGCATATACCTCATTTGTGCTATACTGAAAGATGGGGAATGATAAGATAAGATTTGCTTTGACACATAATATTTTGTTTTGTTTTGAATTGTTCCTTTTGGACATTTTAAAAACAACATTCTATCAGCTATAATTTCAATTGTTTTTAGCTTCATAATCAAGAGAGGCACTACATCTAATGAACATCACCCGCTATTAAAGAGATCAGAGAAAACATTGAGGCTTGAGTTTGTATTGGCGGTTTAAGATTTAGAGCAGTAAAATTGAAGGCAAAACACATATCCTGTACCTTTAGGCTTGGAATTATGGGTGGTCCCTGTGGAGGAATCAGTAAAGTGTTCCAAAAACTCTTGAACACTTCTCATAAACAATCTAGTCAGTTTCTCACATCTATACTGCTCAGAGCAATCAGAACCCCAGCTCTGTTTCTGACCAGATTTAATGAAGTACCCACAGCAGAAGCCTTAAATCAGGCTAATGGTTTGATGTGAAATAATACTTCTGAAATAATCTGGGAAAGCTCACAATAGAAGTACAAACAACAATGTGCTATTTTCTGCCGTTAACTGCGAACAAAACCAGGCCTGTGTGCTGCAGTTGTGTTTTTCATTCCTTGCTCTTCAAATTGAGCATGAAAATAATTAAAGCACATTTATTCCCCTGCTTGAAATATTTATACAGCATTTTGCCTTGCTGTTCATAAAAATGTCCACTCTGATCGTATCTGATCAGCAACGACAATAAATGTAATGCTTAATATTTGAAAAGGGAGCTATAAATCAGGTTAATATCGGGCCCCTGTGAATGCAGCGAGGCGTTCAGTATATCTGGCTTTAATTAAAAAGTTGGGGAAAGAGAGGGAGATTTTGGGGGTGTTGAGGGGATATGTTTTCTGATGTTTAGAGGAAGGGGCCTAGCTAATGGTTTGTCAGCTTGCCTTGTGGATACTGGAGGCATGTAGCTAGCCAGATGCAGAAGTGTGATTCTGGGAGAGAGAGAGCAGTGAGCAAGCATCCATTTGAAGCAATTTTGGCACCGGGCCCTTTATATTCCCCGCATTTGTCCACCTGTGAATTCGGGAAGACCACCAGCTGTGAAGTTTTAAAGACCTTTTAATATTTTAGCGGCTGTGTTCCTCACCACATCAGAAGGCTGTACAATTGCTTTTTTCTTTTCTTTCTCCTCCATCAGCACCCTTCAGGATTTTTCCTCTACATCTGTTTAAGTCTGATGGTGGAGGTGATCTGATATATTCAGAGTGCTCTAAATTGCATTATGCTGGCCTATAGCAATCACATATGTCAAGACATCCACTGTACTGCCACTGGGCAGCTTTTCTCAAAGGTTACACCAAGTCTGTACCACATGAGTTATAATCGAGCTCAGAAAATGTACTCTGTTTTATAAAGGGCACTGATTTATTGGTTCTGCTCTGCCAAAGCCCTGTATCTGGAAAAAGAACCACTTCCACAGCTCAGAGCAGATATTTATGAAGTATTTATAAAATGGTGCAACAAGTTGGCAGAGACTGCAAATGACCTTTTGCTTGATCTGTTTGAATGGGCATTATGTGTATAAAACATATATATAAAGTAGTAATTGTTAAGGGAATAGATCACCTTCATGTCATTCCAAACTTGTTTGATTTTCTTTCTTTCATGGAACACTTGATTTTTATGCATTTGGCAGACATTTTTTTCTCATATTTCATTCAAGGTAGATATTTTATCAGTTCACGCATTCCCTGAGAATCAAACCCGTTATTTTGGCATTGCTAGCTCTATACTCAACTGTTCGAGCTACATGAATGTTTAAAAAGCAGAAGTGTTCACACTGCTCTTTTCCTTTGCTCTAAGCTCCAAAAACAAAAAGCTCTATGGAGGTATCAAAAAAGAGGTCTATGACCCCTACTGATGCTTTATGAAATGAAATTGAATTGAATAAATTTAAGATTCCATGAAAATCTTCTCCACCACAGCTCATTCATGTTTGCACACATGTTAACACGGTGCATTTGTACATATTCCAATTGCACAAAATTATTTGTGTGAATAACAAATAAAATGTTAGTCTTTTTTCATACTAAAGTATTTAAAGGCTTCAGAACACTTGAAATGCAGCATAAAATCATATGGATCAATATTATGTTAATGTTACGGAGTTTTGTGTTCATTTTTGTTGTTTGACAGCCTTGTCACTTGTCATTGCATGGGGAAAAAAGCAGCGTCAACATCCTACCTTACATTTTCATTTGTAGTCAGAATCGGAAGAAAGCCAAATGAGTTGGAAATGGCTGGAGGGTGAGTAAATGATGACAGTATTTCATATTTACATACTGGTACATCACGTTGAACTCTTCTTTATAGTCTATTTGCATATCTCTGACAAATCACACTGCAGTCCTTAAAGTTAGATCATAGAGGATATCCAGGTTACTCATAAAATAGATCTGAGTCACTGACGCTCTATATGTGTGTGTGTGAGCATGTGCACGTATGTGCATGCATGCTTGTGAAAGAGAAAGGAACCCAGCCAAAAATCCATCATGCCTCAAAGCACCGCTGAATGATTCTGCATAATCCTATGATGACCTTTCTGTAGTGCTCATCTCCCTCATGCTGCTCTGACACTATTATCATGTTATCGCTGGACATCTGGAAAAGTTTGCCTGTTTATGTTCTCTACATGGCCCCTATAATCAAGTGTGTAACCGCAAACACCTTCTTCGCATTAAGTGAACTCATGGAATTATGATTTAATGCTTCCTGCATGCTTTTAGCACAGGGCCACTGGTGTTATTTCACAAAATATCCTGCTCTTTCCCCCCATTTCTTCTAAAAAGAAACATTGTGTGGCTGAAGATTTACTAATGAGCCTAATATTTGTTTTGCAAGGGTCTCACGCCGACCCAGGGTGCACAGCGAGCGACGAGCCCACGCAAGATCTTCAACGCTACTTCAAAGTTTAATACCGAATAACAGCTCGCAGGAAATCGCCCTTTTCCAAAAAGCTGATTTCAAACAGATAATGCCCGAGATCTGATCTCCACACCCTCACCTGGACGAAGAGGACAAACCAAGCAGCTAAAATTACACCATCTCAGGACTTCTGTGCGTTTGTGTGTGTGCGTGTTTGCTCTCGAGACTGTATTTTTGAAAGGATTCATCCTGCGCTTCCGTGACTTTGAAAGATGAGGCGTCGATACCGGACTCGGACTGACAACCCAGAGTGCCTGGACTGTTTCCACAATATGAAGTGTTTACATACCAGACTTGAGAGTGGAAGACGGATTGCTTTCAGGATGAATTATGAATGGCTCAAGATTTGCCCATTCTTCAGGGGAAGCCCATTACAAGACGAGCAGATTGAGGTATGCGCAGACGAGATTAGCAGGGCCGTAGCCGTTCTGCTGGGTGACACTCAATGCCTGCGGTAGCAAAGCCGCTGTCGCCTGTTGCACCATGACTTCTCTGCGTCCCCACCCTCTTTCAACCTCCGAGAAAGCAGTGCGCCGATCACCCCCATTGTACGGTTGAAACGGATGGCAATTTCCAGCAAACTCTCAGTGTAATGGAAAAGCGTTTGTCTGAAGATGAAAGGCTTCACACCCGCTGCCTACACACCGAGTCGCTTCCAACACCTTCCCGCGACAGCGCGCAGCTCCGGCTCCCCACGGCTCCCTCACCCCCATCTCATGATGGAGATAATACTACTAATAGCGACAAGCAGGCAGTCTGACCCGGATCACACGTTAGCAGCCTGTCCTTCCGAGGATCAGGATCAGCCTCCACACACACACACACACACTCACAGGGAGAGTGAAAAACGACACTGACCGTAGTGCAAGGTAATTGCTTCCCATTTACTCGTGCGGAGACCAAAATAGCAGCGTCTCTGTAACAAACGTGTGTGGAAACGCAGGACGTAAGGGGCCGTTTGATACGCCAAGTAGCCATTCGACATGCACACACTCTCAAACACACATGCTTCCCAGCAGCTGGACTTTAGAGAAATGTGAGCGTTTACACAAGGGCCACAGTTGTTTTTAACACAAGCCTGTTACCTGCATCACATCTGCAGGGTGGCCACCGATCACCTGACTCGAGCTCACAGCTTTGAGACTTGTGTGACATCTTTGATAAAAGGCTTTATTGTTGAGGTAGATGAAAAATAACATGGTGTTTGAGCAAGAATTACATAACAGCACAATAACAGATTGTTTGGGGAATAAATCATATGGAGGCTAAGCACAAGAACTCTGATCTATGTAGCTTCAGCCCAGAGAGACTGAGAATCCATCCATGATGTGGCACAGCCCAAAAGACATGGATCAAATCCACCTTTAAACATCTACAGGAACCGCAAGTGCCAAGAGCATATCAGCATTTTCCTTGTGAAATCCAAATTATACAACCATCTGCTGTTTTTAACACCTCATTCCATGCACCACGACACCGTATAGACAAACACCTTACATTTACGACATCCAGGGGTACACAATCCTAGAAAGCCAAGCGTTACATGACACCAGGAAAAATCATCATCATCATCATCATCATCATCATCGCATTTATTTTCCTACATATGTCATGGTAAAGTCAGCAAGTAATCCACCAATGGCACAATTAACTTCATTAAATGGGCACAATAACAAGCCAAACCTCTGCAGTGCAGTACAGCGCGCAGCCAGGTGCCGTTTCCCTCCTCTCCCCAGCCCCAGAAGGCTAACCACGCTGGGTAACTGATCAACTACAGCTGCCCATTCCCGTCCCCAAGCCCAAGGCTAACAGCAGAGAGAAAAAGATAAACACAGGGAGGCAACAGCCGTCACACTCCGTACTTACCAGCACTGGCTGAACACAGCAGAGAAACCACCAGCACAATCACCAGCGTCAAGATCTTCACATTCATTTCTGCTCTCCCCTCCGTTTCCCTGCCAGTCGCTAGCTGATATACTGTAGTGGTGTGTGTGTGTGGATGGGAGGGAGAGGAGAGTGGGTGAGCGAGAGCGAGAGAGAAAGGGAGAGAGACTGTTTGCTCTTCGGTGCGCGTGTGTCTGTGTGTGTGCGCGACTGCCTGCGTGAATGTGTTTGTATATCTGTGTGCAAGTGTGTGACAGCGCGGCTGAGATTGAGGGCAGGTTTCTGTCAGAGTTATCCCGCCGTAATGTGCACGTTTCCCTCTTGTGAATTGGAAGTCCAGTAGAACGAGTGTGAAGAGAGTCGGTTTGTATCAGGGCTGTTTGCCTTGGATTAGGAGCCCAAGTCCCTCATGTTGCTTATGTATCCCTGAGTCTGGGGGTCACGGAAAAGGGGGCTTCCTCCCCCTTGGTACTAACCCTCCCACTGAGAGAGCGAGAGAGAAAGAGAGAGAGAGAGAGAGGAAGTGGGAAGCTTTATGATATTAGTCAAACAGATACCCTCCTCAGAATTGTTTAAGTTGTGCGTGTCCGGAAACAACATCACATGACGAAAGATGGTTTTCTTCTCTTAAACATCTCCTCATTTATAGGTAGACGAGTTGAACAGACCAACACAGTTAACTTCCATAACCTGGGTGGTGCGTTTTCTGTCCATTTTGTGTGAGCCAGAGGAAGACTTATCAGGTCCTCTGTTGTTTTGTTTGATTTGCTGATTCTGAGTCATTTGTTTTTCTCTGTGTATAGATTTCCATTCTCTGCAAGAACAAAAGGTCTGATGAAAATCTGAGCAGAGGTACATTGGGTACTGCATGAATTTTCTGTCATCCAATAAACAGGAAGGGTTTCATTTCTCATGCTGAATGGTGAGTGACATGAAAAAGCCTCAAAGCAGTAGAACGGGGTTTTTTTTATATTTTCCATGAATTGTATGAATGTAAAGTTGAATTTTATTACATTTGTTTTGTTGTTTTTTTGCTTTAAATATTTGTTTTCATTTGTATTTGTTTTTACAAACATTGTTACCATTAATCTAGCACAATTTAAACTGTTTATGGCCCACCCTCTTCATTTTCAATGCTTAAATGAACATTCCCATAATCCGGTCACTAAGAGAATTAAATAGAAGAGTAGCTAGAGGCTAAGAGACTGGGGCAGTCGAGGACAGATGAACATATTATGTGCTGGAATGTCACTATTGTTCTAATTAAGAGACCATATGGTTTTGTTACAATAATTGCTTATTACTCCAGCTCAGTGTTCATTATTCATCATTCTGTCTTTTAAGACTAAATCTAATGATTCAAAATACTTTGTGTTAGAAATATTTTGATCAAACAAGTCTAAAGAAGCAGTATTCTAAATTCCACTGACACCCATTTGGTAATAAAATAAATATTAATCAAAATGAAGTGGCTGTTCGAGGCACTGAGCATTCACTACCTGACTTATACTCATTTAAGTTCTTATTTCTGGGGCCGTGGCTCCATGTGGCATTGTTTCCTGTGGTCATCCGTCCCAGGAAAGCATGTCCGTAACACCCTCTTCAGACCTAACAACAGGAGCACCTTCCATTTTAGCATGGTCCACTTGAAGCCTTCACTCTTTGTGAAGTAATCCTCTCGTCTGGTACTGTCCAATGCAAAAACTGAAGGTGCTTATCCTCCACTGACCTAATTTTAGCTTGGAGATAATTTGTTGAAGAACACTGTCCAGATTTTATGTGTATTTGGCGTCTGCTAAAACATGCCTGACTTGATTTATTTGTTTTCATGAGTGGATCAATGCAACAATTAACACACAGGCAAACATAAATTTATATTTATGAACAGAATGCAACCAAACCGTAATTTCCAGTATGGATGGCATGTTGTAATGCTCTCAAGAAAGACACATAAGAGCATTTGTGACTTATAAAGGAGGTTGTCAAGTCCCCCAAAAGTTACTGCATAAACCAAATTACTTTTAATCCTCTTTGGTTGTTTTAAGTACCTTGCTTAAGGGAATATAACCATGATCAACCATTTGTTGTTTTAAAATGTGCTTTATAAATAAATGAAAGAAAGAAAGATATAAGTTTCTGCTTCTTCTCATTTTAAATACAGAGCCTCAAATTTTTCCTTATTGATTTGTCTTTAGACATTTTCATAACCGATGCACCTGGCATATCTGACCTCACAGGAAGTACTTGGATGTTTACAGGAAGCTCTTTCAGAGTTGGAATGCCATGCATTTCACGTGCCAATCCCATTCATCATCCGAAACCCTTCCTGATTTACCGTTTTATTAATAGTGAAGAATGTCTGTCCTCCCAGTCCTCCCTGCAAGTTAAACTTAATTCAATCTGGGTCATAGAAAACAAAGCTGACCTCCACTCATGTTTAGTGATATTTATCAATACGGAAAAATCAACAGGTGTTTTTTTTATCTGAAGCTATAAAAGGCGACTTATCATGTAAAATGTTTACTTTATTATTTGCCTCCATTCATGATTAATGTTCTTCCTGTTTATTATCCGCCTCTTAATTGTTTTTTTTTGTTTAGTCCAGGCATCAAACGCAGTACCTGAATAAATGCGGGCGGATGTTTGTTAGTGCTGTTGAGTGATCTGGTTTAAAATAGTCAGGCTACTGAAGCATGCCACCATATAGTGATTCTAGATTTCAAGGCCTGTAATCCTTGAAGCCCAAGAGCTAGTTAAATAATGTGGTAGTTTATGCCATTAATGTAATGTTTAGCTAGTTTTGGCAGCAGCAATTAGGCTTAATTAGTGAAATATTGAAAAATACACACATTCTCCTTATCATGCTTCAGGTCAGTGGATTAAACTTTCATCTCATAATCATGTCTATTCAGTTGAGAGAACAATGCCTTTTCTACCACTCTCGTACTATAGGTAACGAGTTGATTTTGTTCCAGTAATTTATTTTACTAATGTATAAATTGTCTTTTTTTTTTCCCACTGGAGCCTTGAGTTGCTTTCAAGGAAATTTATTACAGAGGATTTGATTGTGGCTTTCCAGACAGTTGTTAATTTCTAGCTCATTATTTACCCTGGACCTGCCAATTATCTCCAGTGAACACTGGCTCTAGTGTTGCGTGACTCAGCAGCTGTCTCCATAATCCAGGTTATCCGGCCCATCAGCGAGAGAGCGCTAACTTGGCTAACATGGGATGACAGTTTAGGGTCACTGTCAATTCAATAGAGCAGGTTTCAAATGTTTTTCACTTTATAGACAATACAAGGAATCAAGAAATCTCAGGTATTTTCACCTTTGTATTGACATCAAGTTGCATTATGTCGATCAGTACTGTTTTATTTCAATAGTACAAATCAACTTTTTATTTTAATTAATTTCACCATGAACACCGAGTTACATTGTGTTGATTTGTACGATTACAATAAAATTTGATCGCTATTTTATTTTGCTTTATTTTATTATTTTATTTTCATCTTTGCATGCGTATTGAGTTGCAATGTGTTGATCTGTACTATTTTATTTTAATAACTCAGATCGACATTTATTTTATTCCTCTTGCACAGATGACATTTATTTAATTTTATTTTACTGCTCTTGTACAGACAGTACTTAATGCAGTTAGTTATTTTAATAGCTCAGATCTACATTTTATTTTATTGCTCTTGAACAGTACATTTATTTAATTTTATTTTATTGCTTTTGTACAGACAGTGCATAATGCAGTTAGAGACATGTTCCAGGATAAAAAAAGCTGTGGTCCTTGTGCATAATCAATGAGCTGTCTTGTGTTTAAACAAAGAGATGTCTTCATACAGTCTTAAGCCCGCATATTCCTTGCCGTAGGTTTACTCCAGAAACCTTAAAAAAACAAACTCACAACAGCTTTGACAGTACAGCCAGTATCTAATCAGAGATGTGCATCTCTAGGATAGTTTCACAGGTGCCAGATAATGCAAACGCTGATTTTGAAGTCACCCGGCTGTCTCTGTCTCAAAGGCTCTGATGAATACATCTCGGGGATCCTTTATAGCCGCATGCTTAGTGGACTTTTTGTGCTCTGGAGATACATGCCAACTTTTCTCATGGTCCTTTGGACTTCCAATAGTGCTGTTGTTCTTCTATATGCACTCCTTCCAGAGCCTTCCTTCCTTAAGCAGTGTTTTTCTTCTCTCTCTGCTTTCTCTCCTGTCTCTATCATGTAAAAAAAACTGATCTAAAAGAAGAGATATGCTGTTCATCCAGATCCGGAGTTCATTTATTGTAGCAGTAAGATGAAAAGAAGTCAAAACAAATTGAGAGCTCATAGAGAAAGAGTGTGTTCCTTTTTGCTCCCTGATGATATTCTGCTTATCGGAATTTCGATCAGTTCACACCGTCACACGCAGTTTAGAAACGGCTGGCTTGGTTTGAATGGATGGTGGCTGTAAGTTCTCGGAGTTGGAAAGTAGAGTGTCAGACTGGCTGTGGATCAGAGTCTGTGGGACTGATGCAAGTTGAGAGATAAAAAACTGCTTTCAGGAAGAGCGGGAGCGGCACGCGGGCCTTAAGTGTTCCTGAACGGGACTTTGAAGTCGGACAATGCCCACTCCTCCACAATCTCTAATGATCTTCATCTTCATGAATGATCTGCAAATGACCACGCAATCCTTTCTTGAAAATTTCTCCTGTTTACAGTTCCCACTGCCAGGCTAATCTCAGATCCCCTTAATGTGCAGTAACCGAAATTCCAGGTGTTACGTGTTTCGTGTTTAGTCTGGAACGTGTCCGAAAATGTGAGGTTACAGTCAGGGGACACGAACAATAGCAACTGTTGCACAGCAGTTGTTAAACGACAAAGGAAAGTGCTAATTATGCAAAACGGAGTGTTATAGCACGTTGAAGATTTTCATCTTCCGTTCCTTTTCCTGTCCTCATTAGTGGTCTGCGTTCTTAATTTCATCATTAACATCAGTTAAACGTCTGCGTTCACTCCTCTGTGTATTGCAGCGGCAGTCTGCCAGCACAGGGGACTTTTACGGGAAAATTACAGTCATTTTCATGAAGAGGTCATTATTTGCTCTGATGCAATCAGGCCAAGGTGAACAAAAGACAAGGAGAGGAGTCAATAAAGAAAATGATGTATCAAGTGCAGTTACAGGGTCATCTGCCGTAAAAGCAGCAGCCGCAGCGGCGCGTTTTTACCCTACATTCGCCATGGCCGCACTGATGGATTACTCTTTCACTCACTGCCCTCAAAGTCTTTGTCAGATGCTCAGTCTGTGTTTTTTTCTGGAGATAACACACAGTTTTAGAAATGAAGAGAAGAGGTGTGGAAATGTGGTGGATGCTTTCTTTTGGCTTTGAGTGAATAGGAAATAAGAAGCCTCTGTTAAAGCTATGGTGGAGTGGCAGTGTTTTGAACCCGGTCTTTGTTTCTCACATCTGTGAAATTCGCCTTTGATGCGCTGACACCTTCCCTGTTATGAATTCTCTTTGCTCTATCTGTGAAGAATAACATAACAATTCACACTTCACCGTGTAAAGATGCCTTAGTGCGCAAAGCCATAAATATCATTTATTTTGTGTCACGCATAAAGTCAAAAGCAATAGTTCCTGAGGAGCTTTTACCCCAGCTGCGTATTGTTATCAGCTGGAATGGGCAAAAAAAGGGCTAATGACCCGTACTACTTAATGACCAGCTCAGAGGCCGCCGAATCCATATCATAAATCGTTCCTGTGGGTCGTGCCTCGGTTTCCACCTGTAAGGGGGGGGGGAGTGCAAGTTCGGGTCATTTTTCAACGTGATCAGGGACTCATTAGCGGCGGTTTTGTTCTGCTCTCATAGCGATGGAGAACATATGATATTAAATCTCTGTTCTATTGTACAGGGTTCTAATTAGCGAGGTCATTCGGGAACCTTTAGTGGTGGTTTTTATATGGTGAAACATGGAAATTTTAAATAATCTTCATTTTAATGTATCCCTGTTGTCACTTTCCCATGTTTAGCTAACATATAACAACTCATGTGGAATTTCGAAGTTGTATTTGTGAACTTTTTGTCAGATTTAAGGGACAAAGATAAAGGTTAAAATAAAAGGAGCAAAGGGAGTTCGAAAAAAACAGTGAAAAGGAACAGGATCTAGCGGTGGATGTGTTGTCCTTTGTGCATTTGGCATGTTGGCAGCACTTGATAAATGGACTGTTCTGGAGGAATCCATTCACCCTTCACAGTGCCACTGACCCTTCTCTGTTACGTAGCAACTAGACCTTCAGTGGAGGAATCAGTATAGTCCGCAATAGCACAAACCTAGAGGAATATGTTTAAAACTCTTATTATGTCTTTTGACATGCTTTTGTGTGTGTGTGTGTTTGGATTTATAGTTTGCAGGGTAGCATTGTTTGTTTGCTATATCCACCAAACTTTTAATTTATTCTTATTTCTCATGTTCAGGTTGAATTCACGCAATAGTCCGAAGAATCGTTTTTTGTTTTGTTTTTGAGTGATACCTGTGATTCGAAGTGTGAGACTTAAATGGTTTGCTTCACATTGTGCAGATTTTTCAATTTCACACAAGTCAGCACACAGCTCAAGGCTGCTGACCAGCGTTTCGAAATATTCCTGAGAAATCTTTCATCTGTCTGTAATTTAGCTGCTCAGACACTTTTTTTTTTTAACTTTTTTTTTATCTGTGATGTTCTATCTTGAGGACTTTTCACAGCTGTTTTACCACAGGCTTCTGAAGGTTATACAGCTGCATATTGAAAATGTAATTAATTAATTTGATGGCAACGCTGGATTTTCAGCAGCCATTACTCCAGTCTTCAGTGTCACAATATCCTAATATGCTGATTTGATGCTTAAGTAACATTGCTTAAGACAATATTTTAATTATGTAAACCATTCAAATTTAGCTCTCAGTACTTCATGATAAATTCTGTAATGTTATAAATTAAAGGTAGCTAATGAAGACAAGGAGGCAGTTTAGAAGTGGGGGGCTTGTTAGCCCTCTATTGCCACCAAGGTAATTGACACTTTCAGTTGCCCAGAGAAGTACTAAAACATATTTAAAACAGTTAATGCGACTACAGTGGTTCTACCTTAATTTTATATAGCGATGAGAATACTTTCTGTGTGCCCAAAACTTTTGAACAATATTTAGTGATGTCTGATTTCAAAACACCGCTTCGAAGCTTTACGAATCTTTTGTTTCGAATCAGTGGTTTGGAGCGCCAAAGTCACGTGATTTCAGTAAACGAGGCTTTGTTATGTCATAAACGTTTCACAATTTCAATAGTTCACGTGATTTTACCAGTTTGATATGCGAACCGAACCTGATTCGAAACAAAAGATTTGTAAAGCTTCGAAGCAGTGTTATGAAATTGGCCATCACTAGATATTGTTGAAAGGTTGTATTTTGTTGTTGTTGTTTTTTGTCACACAGAACGTATTCTCTTCGCGTTATAATAGTATAAGGTTGAACCACTGTACTCACATGAACTGCTTTAAATATGTTTTTAGTACCCTTCTGCGCATCTGAAAGTGTTAATTACCTTCCTGTCAATAGAGGCCTCGCTGAGCCATCAGATTTCATCAAGAATGTCTTAATTTGTGTTCCGAAGATGAATGAAGGTCTTATGGGTGTAGAACGACATGAGGTTGAGTAATTAATGACAGAATTTTCATTTTTGGGTGAACTAACCCTTTAATATATTATATTTCCCCACCCAAGAAGTGACTTCAGATGTGAAGAAAGTTCCATCCATCTTCCACCGCTTATCCGGGGCCGGGTCGCGGGGGCAGCAGTCTGAGCAGAGACTCCCAGACTTCCCTCTCCCCAGACACTTCCTCCAGCTCTTCCGGGGGGACACCGAGGCGTTCCCAGGCCAGCCGAGAGACATAGTCTCTCCAGCGTGTCCTAGGTCTTCCCCGGGGCCTTCTCCCGGTGGGACATGCCCGGAACACCTCCCTAGGGAGGCGTCCAGGAGGCATCCGAAACAGATGCCCGAGCCACCTCAGCTGACTCCTCTCGATGTGAAGGAGCAACGGATCTACTTTGAGCTCCTCCCGAGTGACCGAGCTCCTCACCCTATCTCTAAGGGAGCGCCCTGCCACCCTGCGGAGAAAGCTCATTTCGGCCGCCTGTATCCGGGATCTCATTCTTTCGGTCATGACCCAAAGCTCATGACCATAGGTGAGAGTAGGAACGTAGATTGACCGGTAAATCGAGAGCTTCGCCTTGCAGCTCAGCTCCTTCTTCACCACGACAGACCGGTACATCGACCGCATTACTGCAGAAGCTGCACCGATCCGCCTGTCAACCTCACGCTCCTTCCTTCCCTCACTCGTGAACAAAACCCCAAGATACTTGAACTCCTCCACTTGAGGCAGGAGCTCTCCACCAACCTGAAGAGGACAAGCCACCCTTTTCCGACTGAGAACCATGGTCTCAGACTTGGAGGTGCTGATCCTCATCCCAGCCGCCTCACACTCGGTTGCAAACCGTCCCAATGCACACTGGAGGTCCTGGCCCGATGGAGCCAACAGGACAACATCGTCCGCAAAAAGCAACGATGAGATCCTGTGGTCCCCAAACCAGACTCCCTCCGGCCCCTGACTGCGCCTAGAAATCCTGTCCATAAAGATTATGAACAGGACCGGTGATAAAGGGCAGCCCTGCCGGAGTCCAACATGCACTGGGAACAGGTCTGACTTACAGCCGGCAATGCGAACCAAGCCCCTGCTCCGGTCATACAGGGACCGGACAGCCCTTAGCAAAGGGCCCCGGACTCCATACTCCCGGAGCACCCCCCACAGGGTGCCACGAGGGACACGGTCGAATGCCTTCTCCAGATCCACAAAACACATGTGGACTGGTTGGGCAAACTCCCATAAACCCTCCAGCACCCTAGAGAGGGTATAGAGCTGGTCCAGTGTTCCACGACCGGGACGAAAACCGCATTGTTCCTCCTGAATCTGAGGTTCGACTATCAGCCTTATTCTCCTCTCCAGTACCCTGGCATAGACTTTCCCGGGGAGGCTGAGGAGTGTGATCCCTCTGTAGTTGGAACACACCCTCCGGTCCCCCTTCTTAAAAAGAGGGACCACCACCCCGGTCTGCCAGTCCAGAGGCACTGTCCCCAACCGCCACGCGATGCTGCAGAGGCGTGTCAGCCAAGACAGCCCCACAACATCCAGAGACTTGAGGTACTCAGGGCGTATCTCATCCACCCCCGCTGCCTTGCCACCAAGGAGCTTTCCAACTACCTCAGTGACCTCAGCTTGGGTGATGGGTGAGCCCACCTCTGAGTCCCCGGCCTCTGCTTCCTCAGTGGAAGACGTGTCGGTGGGATTGAGGAGATCCCCAAAGTATTCCTTCCACCGCCCAACAATGTCCCCAGTTGAAGTCAGCAGATTCCCACCCCCACTGTAAACAGTGTTGGCAGGGCACCGCTTTCCCCTCCTGAGGCGCCGGACGGTTTGCCAGAATTTCTTCGGGGCCGACCGATAATCCTTCTCCATGGTCTCACCGAACTCCTCCCAGACCCGAGTTTTTGCCTCCACAACTACCCGGGCTGCAGTCCGCTTGGCCTGCCGGTACCCGTCAGCTGCCTCAGGAGTCCCCCGAGCCAACCAGGCTCGATAGGCCTCCTTCTTCAGCTTGACGGCATCCCTTACATCCGGTGTCCACCACCGGGTTCGGGGATTGCCGCCACGACAGGCACCGGAGACTTTACGGCCACAGCTCCGAGCAGCCGCGTCGACAATGGAGGTAGAGAACATGGTCCACTCGGACTCAATGTCTCCAGCCTCCCTCGGTATCTGGTTGAAGCTCTGCCGGAGGTGCGAGTTGAAGATCTTTCTGACAGGGGACTCGGCCAGACGTTCCCAGCAGACCCTCACAGTACGTTTGGGTCTGCCGAGTCTGTCCAGCTTCCTCCCCTGCCATCTATTATAACTCACCACCCAAGAAGTGACTTCAGATGACAGCGTGAAGAAAGTTACTAAATCTTATAATTATGGATTAAGATTATGGAAATTAATTGATATTTCCTTTACAATAACGTAAATACGAAATTTATTAAGACATCAAATAGAGGCAATTTTGATTTCATGTTATCCTTCACATTTGAGTCTGCATTTGTAAGAGGTCGAGGGGAGTAGCGTTTAGCTCATTTTAGTTTGGGACACCATTTTAATATGGTCACATTAAACATGATTATGCATCTCTCTGACCAAAACTATGAATTCAGGCTCCCACACCCACTGAGCTCTTTGTACTGTGATTGTTAGTACTGATGTAAGGCAACGCCTAAGATCCTTCAGATTAATGACATACACATGGACACTCATATGCAAGGGTGTGACCCAACTGAATATGTTAATATTTCTTATATAATGTGTGTGTGAATATTTTCTTGCTGTCTAATAATCACCCTGCATTGGATTTCAGACATAAGGGTCTTGCCTCATTCAGCCGCAGGCCAAGATGACCCGTGCTCCTCTGATTCAACATATTGCAGAAATGTCACTCCGCCATCGACTCATCTGATCATAACGTACAGTTCGCCTACTCGTTGCCAGCAAATTAACTTAAGAGTACGGTTCAGTTTGGATCAATGAGCTCTTCCCAACCGTCCCATTCCAGCCCAAATGCTGTAGAGGATTTGAGTTTAGGGATAGAACAGCGGGCAAGTTTAAGTAAGAGATGTGCACTGGATGAATCATCATGTCAGTTTGCCATTTGCTGATTGATTATGTCTTCAGGCTTTCCTGAGGCACTGTGGACCTGGACACCAACCCTATTGACAGCCAGACCTGACCCAGAGGCGTCTGACAGAGGGAAACATGACGTTACAGAGCACACTCTTCCCTATCCAATACAGGACAGTAGAGTGCTGAGTGGCTCTAAAATGGGAGCACATTCCCAACTCTGATCATCACATTAAGAGCTGCCAAAAGAGTCTGAGCCAACGGGAGGTAATTGGCCTGGCTATGAGTGCCAAATATGTCATGTAAAGCTTCTCAGATCTCTGCGATTAGAGGGAGGCTACAGGTTTTAAATGCGGGAGGTATAAAACACTCACGGCATAAGAACGAAGTTGTCTATCTGGGCGAAGTTACGGTGGCATTAGTTGATGGACGTCTTTTTTGTTACAAAACAACAGTACTGCAAAAAGTACACTATGTGTACATCCCCTTCTAAATAATGCTCTTGGCTATTACACTTAAAAATGAAGTTTGCATCAAACACACAACCATACGCACATTTTTAGTTGAGTGAAGTGTACCTTTTTTAGCATTATCTGACTCACAAGTCTGACTTGTGATGTAGCCTAGAATCAAAATCACACCCATCTTCATTCATTTGACCTGAGGAGAACTGGCCCCTCAACTGAGACTGGATTCTCCCAAGTTTTTTTTTTTTTTTTTCTTCATTTCTGTCACCTGATGGAGTTTGGGTTCCTTTCCACTGCCTTCTTTGGCTTGCTTAATTATGGTTTAGAAGACACTAGATATTCAGTAATACTATTGATTTGACTTCACTGACACTATCGGATGAGAACATAACTTAATCTGAATTGAGTTGGATGGTGACACTATTGTCTTTTATTGAGCTGCTTTATTGCGAGACTTTGTTTCATAATTGATTAATTTTCCTATTAAATTGAACTGAAACACTGATCTGACAGAACTGAATAATTGCACTGTTGGCATTTTGGAGCTGCTTTACAGAAAGCGCTATATAAATAAAGGTGACTTGACATCACGATGTGAGGTCTGTGATTTTCTGAGTCTGGTGTGGAAGAACTTGGCTGGCCTTCACAAAGCCCAGACCCAAACTCCAGTGAACACCTCTGGGATGATTTGGACCACTGACCTAGCCAGGCCTCATCACCCAACATCACTGGTTGACCTCACTGATGTTTGTGGCTCTGAATGTGAGTAAATTCCTCAAGCCATTTTCAACATCTAGTGATAAACCTTCCCAAGAGTGAGAGCTATTAAAGGAGCAAAGGGATCCTTGATGAGTCCTTTAGGTACCCTTCAGTGGACTGTGAAATAGTGATTTTTATTCTGTTGTACATAGAATGTCTTGTTTGTTTTAGATGTCAAGAATGGACTGGGAAGCCTTCAGCTGATGTTGATTAGAGATGGCATAAATGAAATATCTTGACAAGAGACTTTTCCCAGTCTAACTAACGTTTGGTAAATTGAATTATTTGAGAAAGAATACATTTATATGTAATGAAAATGATATTCATGTATCAGCACATCATTTGCACCTCATACTACCCTCACATAATGGGATAAATAAACCAGTATAAAATTTCACACAGTGAGTTATAATGTTTATGAATTTATTTTATTTTAATGTGCACCTTGCTTGAGTCTGAGTCAACACTTCTTATGCAGTTTTTTCCTTCCCATGAACAGTTGAAGAAAAATAACCAAACAACATTGGAGCCCATTGAATAATAACAATAATATGAACAGTTTCTCAAAATGTCGTCTTGTATGTTCCACAGAATAAAGTCTAAGAGGTTTGGAGTAATATGAGGGTGAGTAAATGATGACAGAAGTTTCATTATTGAGTGAACTATCCCTTAAATTTTGATCACCAATCATTTGTGAACCTGTGGCGGCCAAGCAAAACAAACAGGCAAAAAGCACTACATCCAGAATAGCTTTTTTGAGAGCAATGTCCCTGAGATAGTAAATTAGATCCCATATGCAAGTGCTTAGGGGTAGAAAAGGAGAGAAAAATAGTTTTGGCCATCTGTGTGCTATTTAGATTGATCCCAGCAGCCACGGCTGTTTAATTCAAAAACTGTCAGGGAGTGTCATTAGGTGCGGCCATTTTCAGGCTTCAGATTTCATTAGCCACAGGAAGGCCCACATTACCCTCAGGATTAATGTCAAGCCTCCCAATACAGCTCCGGAGCTGTGGAGTGCTTAGAGGAACATCTCTGACCTTTTTGCGTAAATACACTGTGATTCATTAAAGATTATGTTGACCACGTGGAAACTCTTAAATAGTTGAAGAGTTATACCCATATGGCCTGTAAAGTTATCCTTGCTGCTCTGGGAAAAGAATTGTTCATGAAGTCTATTTTTTAATATAAAATGACTTTGAAAATATTTTGAAAAAGGATTGTTTTTCCAAATGAAAGTCCAATGTTGTGTGAACCACGATGTTCTTCAAAATATCTTCTTTTGTGTTCAACAGAAGAAAGAAAGTCACACGGGTTTGGGACAACATGGGGGTACGTAAATGTTTGGGTGAACTATCCCTTTAAAAAAAATCCAAAACATCCTGCATACTTTTTTCCCTCCTTCCGAAGTGTCTTTGTTGTTTTCTCTTTCAAAATTGCATCATGAGCTAAAACCGCAACAGCCTAGGTGATAGTGTCTTTGGCCTTCCTTCCTTTTTTCTCCTAAAGCCTCTTTTGTGCAGTTATCAGGAGGAAGGAGCAGTTGCTACGTCAAGGCCAAAGCCAGCAGCGAGCATGATAACTCAGTGAGGATGAGAGGAGTCATCACTTTTCCTGTTTTAATTAGTAACATCAGCTCCTCAACAGGCAATCATGTCATCTGCTTCCTTCCAGGCGTTGATTATAAACTGAGGACTGCGTCACACAAACCACACGGGTAAGATATGGTGTGTTTTTAAGGCGAAATACTGTTTTTTTTTGCTCCCAGTTACAATCGAAAGATATTCCACAGAACCCGGAATATGATAAATTCAGAAGTGCAATATTCTGACAGCTGCAATAATGGAATACAATTTTCACACAGGCCCAATTGAGACATAATCAAGCCCTTGCGCTCTAACCCAGGCTCAACATGTTGATGTTTCTAGAAGCTTGCTGAATTACAAACCTGCTTCCACTCATGGGGTTTTGATTTTACCTGATTCAGGAGGTTGTTAAATGTGCACGATCATGGAGTCATTTATCACACGCTCACTGCGCGCCGGCCACAGTCCCAGTATACAGTTCCAGGTGCACCGTTGCTGCACACAAATCAGGGAATGGTCACAACTACATGTGATTCAGAGCAGTCTGGATGTCATAAAGAATATGCATCATTCCCCCTGTTTTAAGGTCAAACATATTCATGGTCTCAAAAGATCTGTTTTGCCTTCTGCTCTACTGTAGATGTGTGCATTAACCTTACCCAGGATCTGAAAACCTTCAAGAGTACGACCAATATATATGTCCAGAATGCTTTTAAAGAAAAAAACCCCTTTTGAACTGTGAATATCCATCTTTTTTAGTCATTTAAAACTTCAGAAGACTGCTTGACAGGTTTTAAACAGAACTCAAGACAGAACTGAAGAGTGCTCTCAATGTTCAGGTTCAGGTGCGAGTACACACATACATAGTGTTCAAAATTGCGTAAGAGGTCTTTCTTCAGTGTATTGTATCACATAACAAATTGTAAAGAATTTTCCTGTTCTAGTTTCAATTCTTCTTAACAACCCCGGTTCCTTAACAGTTGCAGTGATGATTCTTTTAAAGCTTGTTAGGAATAAACGTGTGGGGAAAAACAAAATGCAAAATACAGCAGTATTAAACACATTTAAAAAGTAATAAACACACAAATTCCAACTGACAAAAACTCGTAATGTCCTCTTTACACATTACTACAACTACACGTATGTCATATATATGAGCCAGCACTGATTTAAAGAGCCGGTTCACCCAAAATGTAAAAAAATTCTGTCATTAATTATTCACCTTCATGTTGTTCCAAGCCCATTCATTCATCTTCGGAACACGAATTAAGATATATTTAATGAAATCCGAGAGCTCTCTGAGCCCTCCATTGAAAACAATTTAATTTCTTTCAAGGCCCAGATAGGTACTAAAGACATTGTTAAATAGTCCATATGGCTACAGTGGTTCAACCTTAATTTTATGAAGCAGCAAGAATTTTGTGCGCAAAAAAAAATGTATTTATTCAAAAACTTGATTCAACAATTTATTCTCTTCCCTGTCATTCTCCTATGCAGTTTATGGCATTCTGACATAAAACCCTGAAGTGCTGCCCTGTGTTTACTATGTCAAAAGCTTGGGAGAGTGACAGGGAAGAAATAGATGAATAAAGTCGTTATTTTTGTTTTGTTTTTGCGCACAAAAGGTATACTCATTGCTTCATTAAGGTTGAACCTCTGTAGTCTTACGGGCTTGGAACGACATGAGGGTGAGTAATTAATGACAAAATTCCTTTTTGGATGAACTAACCCTTTAAGTCTCACAATTATCTGTAAGCTGTATTTGATTCACTAAAAACAAGAACCAGTTTATAGACCTTATTCAGAGCAGCACCATGACATGTATGAAAGCGAGGCTGTGAGGGATAGACTTACCATGTTTTCAATGGTATCCTTTATGAAAAGCTGTATAAAGTTTTAGATCACTTATAATTTTCCACAGCACATGTTGTCTGCAGTTTTTTGTCTGTTGTAAATTTCAAAGATGGCGCTGCTGTGAATAAGCTATAAGAGTCAAAAAATCACATACTGTATAGCATGGACTACATTTGATTTGAAACTTCTAACCATAAAAATGTATGGTCTGTATAGTATGAATGTACATAGTATTCTGACATACTGCATCCCCTATGTTGTCACTGTCATGTGACCTATGTTTTCAGTCGATTTGCGTCATTCTCAAATTCTCTCCTGTGGCCTCATGGGATAGTAAAGTCTCCAGTGGATGCACACTTCAGAATCTCAATGGAAGTAGTAAAGGTCTTCTTACAAAGTAGGTAATTTTTGTTTTATGAATACCATGGTTTCTGGCATGCTCATCTCACATGTTTTTGCCTACTATATGATGTGGAAGAGGTATATTCAGATGCAGGGATTCCATCAGGAATTGGCCAACGCTAGTTATGTTGTATGTTTGACATATCAAAATGAACCAGCGTAATTATAAGAGTAATTCATTCCGGTTCTGATGCACCTTCTCTCATTTCAAAGACTTTTATCAACCTGAGTGAAGTTCTGTGAGCATCTCTGTCCCTGAATGAATTACCCACATGCTTCTTGATTCCTCTGTATTGGTATTATCAGTTTGTCATGGGTCACGCTTCCTGATGCTATTTTGGGATGCTGTCAACAAGTGTTGTTCTACATCCTGTGGTGGAAAAAGTCTGATGATGACTATAGTTAACGCTGAGCAGCTTATTGAGTTTCCCCCAGGAAACCTCCCCCGTGAATCACTAAAAGCTGTGCTGAAGGCAGTCACTGTGGAGACTTCAATTACTGGCGTGTCCCAGTCGGCTGATTTCTAACTGTGGCCAGCAAATTAGAAAAAGGTGGAGGGAGAGAGAGTAAGAAAAACTTAAAAATCATTTGAAGAAGGATGGTTTGGAATTTGGGTACAGAGGAACGACAGGATACTAAAGGGGACCGGTCACAGGAGTATTACTAAGTGAAATGTTTCTGGTTTGAAGTGGAGGCAACCTTTTGTTCACGTGTTGGCTACAGGCCAGACGTCTGCACCATAAGATTCAGTTCATAGTCCTGTGTATGACTGATTTATGGCTCACATTATCAACTGTTGACTAAACGTCCCCAACTGAGTCTTTTTCCTATGTAGAGACAGGTCTGTGAAAATACAGACAAAAATGTCCTACATATTTTATAATTTAGGGCAGCGCACGTCATCATCATTTTAATTGTGTGGTTTTTAAAGATGATTAGGGAGGATTCATTGTGGCAGTGGGTTATTAGACCTGTGCGTGCAGCAGTCTGGCCAGAATGGGCTTGTTCACAGATATGTAGACAGTAGAAGATCGTGTGTTGAATTTTAAGTGTGAAGAATGGATCATTAAAATATTTATATTCATCAGAAAATTGTTAAAAATATACCTTGGTGTCAACAAAAATATTAAGTATACTGATTTCAGCAGTGCTTGAGCAGCAAATCAGCATATTAGAATTTTTTCTGAAGGATCATGTGAGTCACTGAAGTTTTTTTGATCAAAAATCTACCAATCAAGGAAGAGTTCATTTAAAAAAAAAAAAAAAATTACTGACTGCTGTGTTATTCTCCACATATTGCACGTTCTGAACCATAAATCCGTTTTGTCAGAAAAGCCAGAATTGTCCACTGTTGTCCAACGAGTTCACATTTTACAGCAGAAACTGACAAGTGCCCATGTTGTTTGTGCACAGAAACCATTAAGTCCGTTTTAGTGAATCAGCGCCCAGTATTCAGGTCAGGTGATAGGGCTGCTAGTCAATTCAAAAAGACGTGCTAGCTGAGGAGCTTTATCAAAGCTGACTAAAAGTGATAGAGGATTTGTAATTTCGACTCCTGCAAGTCCTTGTACACCATGCACGTCTTACATGCTGAAACATGCTTGTTTGTTCTTTTGCGTGTGTGTTTACACACTTGCTGCAATCTGTTAGTGTGTGTGTGTGTGTGTATTTAAATGCAATTACAAAGCAATTACTTGGTTTGGTTTAACTCTGAAACATGAAATATGGAGTTATCTGTGTTTGCCAAAAAACGACTGTTGGGGTTATCTGCTTTTGCTAAAAAAAAAAAACTTTTAACATGCTTTAAATGAACATTAATTTACTGTTAACTGTAAGTTACTTAAACTTAACTGTTTCATAAGTTAACTGTATTATTTTTTTTTTAAACTGCAGTTATCTGTTTTTGCAAATGAACTCTTCATATATTCGTGAGCTATATATATTAATAGACTAAATATAAATACTTTGGATGTGTCCTCAGAGCTACTAACTGTTTGTTTATGGGCAGGTTAACCAACGCTGTTACGGTGGAAACCTGTGGAAACCTGTGGAAACAGGATAAAAGTCGATTATTTGTGAATTACATCTAAATGTTTGATTTTTACTTCTAATGTTTGTTAAATGAGTTTAAATGATCAATTAAAGACAGTATAAAATATGCTATTCTGTAAAATATGATACTCATCGAAAATAAAGAAAGTTATCATGCATACTAGTGGTTGTGTGCAGTATTTTTACGAAGGATGAGAGGATTTAAGTTCATTTCTAAGCACTAATTCATTTTTGAAGTAAAAATAATAATCTAGTATTATAGTAAAAGTGAATTAATAAAATATGCTGGGTTAAATAACAACCCAATTTACTGGGTAAAATTAGCCCCACATGTGTTCTGTCCTATATTTACCCAGCCCTTGGGCTAAAAATAACCTAAATTGGCTTGTTTTTAACCCAGTGTATTTTAGTTTAAAAAAAAAAAAATTGAATCTCATAATTCTAATCTAATGTTTAAACGGTAATGTATAATATTCCATGTTTCCTTACATTATATTTATTTTTGTCTTCCGCAGAAGAAAGAAAGTCACTCGGGTTTGGAACGACATAATGGTGAGTTGATGATGACAAAATGTTTCAGTTTTAAGTGAACTATTCCTTTAATATAACAGCACTGACAGGGACAGCTGTTGGAGTCATCACTGCTTATGAAGATGATTTGCAAGTATTTCAACTAAAGTCTAAAGCCTGCACTCCAAGTCAAGTCATTTTCCATAATCTGGTTAAATTAATGTAATTGTTGGTTTATCTCTTTTCAAATTTGAATTTATGGCTTATTAGTTTGAGAATACCACTTATTTTAATGCTGTCTCACACCTAGCTATTTATAGTGAACGTGTCATAGTTTGTGCTATTCAGGATACAGTTTTTCTATTTTTAACATCTTTTAACACCTCCGCAGATTTTAATTTTCCCCAGTGCCCATGCAGAGACATGAGAGCACTGTTTACCTTTAGATGACTGTATAGGCCAGAATATGTGGTGTTTCTTTTTCAGCGTCCTCTTACAACACACTAGAACGATTGGCTTCACACTAGTAGGTTTGTTTTAGAGCATCTTTCACTGTCAGTTGTGGAAACATGAAGTACAGATGGCCGCCTCTGTGAACCCTCAACACTCCTCTGTCTGGATGGGAGGATTTTGGGTAAAATTTTACAGTGACTAGCAGTGGCCCATTGATGGCCAGCAGTTAGTTACTGTACCTTGACTAAGAGAATGTGTGCTTTTCCTAGCACACGGTAATCAGGACTTTCACCCCCTTCAAAGCACCCTAACGATCAGCCCAGTGGAGCCGGACATCTGGTGCAGATGTAGCAGTCTCTCTCTCTCACTGGATAAGGGGAGCTGGATGTCTGCCAAGCAGTGAACGTGCTTCCTGGTGTCTGTGGCCAGTAGAGAGAGTAAACACACACAGGTACTAGAACTTGAGCCAAAAGCCATCAGCACCCCAACTGCAAGAGGCCAGGCCTCAGTGATGTGGGTGATCACTTCAAACAGAATCTAAAGAACGTGTAAAACACATGGCATTCAATCACAGGCGTTTGCGACCAGGTGCAGAGAGGTGTGCAATATTGCAGCCCAATGCCAAAACGCTGATTAAACCTATGGAACATGTCAAAGATCATGAGCATAATGTATAAGACAGATTTGAAAATCAAAGTCAACCGAGGTCAAGCTCATGTCACCTTTGAAATGTTTTTTCTCTCTGAGTTACATTGCAGTGCAGTGAGGTATTTCTTTAGCGTCACTCAGGTGTAGAGTAATGCAATAAATAATGTAATTCAATATTTCATGTTATGTAGGAATGTGTCACTGTTATTTGCTGTTGTCTTTACTCAGGTGTTGTACATTTACATATTATGTTTTCATGTTATTAGTTGATCATATGCTATTATCTAAAATTACTTATTTTATCCAGGTTAAGTGGCATATGTATGATATCTGACAGTTAAACAAAAATCGTGAGAATTAAATCTAGGCTATATCTAAAACATCTAAACTCTACTTTCAAATGATTGGTTCGATTTAATTTCTAAAGTACACTCTATAGAGAGGATAACATCAAATTAAGAGCAAAAGTATACATTCTGAAAAGATATGAGCTCCTCAAAAATCAAAGTATATTCTATAAAATAAAGGAATACATATTAATTACCTTTTTTATATAATCCTGCCTCCCTTTTAATTTATTCACTTATTATTTTATTTATTTACGTGATGTTTAAATAATATTATTTGAATTACTTATTAAGAATTAGGTGTCATTATAAGAGCTTGATATAAATATGTGAATGTTTAAATTTTATTATTTATATTTTTTCTCTCTCTCTTTTTCCCTATTTTTCATACTTATAAGTGTTTAATTATGTATTTATTGGTTATGATCTAATTATTCTTTATTATATTATTACTATTATTATTACTTTATGTGTAAAAGGGAAAAAAGTGAAAGGAAGAGATAGTAAAAGGAAAAATACGGAATAACTATAGGTTAAAAAAAAGATTATGTCTTTAAAGGAAATATCTATTTGTATTATTGAAAGACATAATAAAGTATAAAAAAATGAAATCTAAACTTTACATTTGATATTTTTTATGATTTAATTTAAATTGCCATGTATTCTCTGTTATAAATCAAACTCTACCTTTTACATATTTTATAAAACTCTATATTTAAAACTATATTATTATTAATTTATTATTTTTAAATGTAGAATTTGGTTTATAGCAGAGGATACATACATACAATTATACAACCTAATTCTTTTTTTTAATTGCTTAAAACGTAAGGTTTAAAGAGTTTTTTTCCACTCAAAACAAAACATTTTAATATATAAGTTAAATGAAATGTTTCCTTCTATACTTTGATTCATGTAATTCTTTCGTTGACCTTCCTCTTTTCTTTCCCCCTCCTTTATGACAAGACAGCCTCAAGATATGTGACATTTTGTCCTTTTACCCTGGCAGACATCACAGAGGAGACAGATGTGATGGCTGTTTCAGAAGATCAGAGAGTGAGAAGCCCAAAACGCTGCTCCACAAGCTCCAAAGCTCAACGGGGAGCTCCTCATATGTCTACATGAAAAACCAAGTTTGGCTGGTGAGCGCAGGTCTTTGTGATTCAGACAGTTAGATTCTGAGATGCCCCATGCCTGCAAAAGATCAAATCATTTCCTCCCAACCAGATTAGACACGTTAGCAGGGGGTATGAAACATGCTCACAAGCTTATATTAAAATGCCTTCATCCTCTCTGACAAGCCGTTTTGAAAGGAAGAACACTGATTCTTTAAAGATTAGTCGGTGTCGAAGTATCTCAGAAGAACTAATAAAGAATTTGCTGGAGGATTTGCTTCCTTTTAGGAAAATAAATATGTTTGTGTGCTATTTTAGGCCAGTTCTAGTAAGCTGCATTTAAAGCAGTGAAAAACAGATCTTCCTAGATGTTGTATGATGGTCATTGTATTAGTTTGAGAGAGGATTACTGTTTAAATCTCTTTGAGTATGTGCCCCATTTAATCTATCTGAGCTGAGCAAATGGAGTTCCTCTAAATACATCCTGACCATTGATCCCTCTTAAATAGCTAATTGCCTAAATCTGATTGGTGTGAACATGCTGCGTGTCATTCATCTGAAACGGCCCCGTCCTGGCCTAAAAGGTGAAGACTGGTTCAACCATTCACATCACACGTTTTGTGTAGCTCACCAGATACAAACCAAAGCCTTGCTAAAACATCACAGCATATGTTGGATAATGAGACTCAGCTGTCCCGACGGTTTCTCTGACATACTCTTCTTAATCTCATGATGGCTCTGAGGATAATGGGGGTATTTCGCTGGAGATACAGACAGACAGATAGCGGGCACTGTCGCAGGCTAACACTAGCCAGCAAAGTTAATGCACAGGGCGGGTTCCTCCGCATTTTTCTGCCATCTGTCGCTCAGGCAGAGGTCCAGCAGTACGACAGGGCGTCCACCTGGGAAGGTGGTTGCATACCCCATCATTCTCTATATGTCTGTGTATACTCCCGACTGCCCCCTAGTTAGACCTTAATGAATTTGGAGAAATGATGTATAAATCTACATATTTTCATATTTGAAAATAACAAGAAAATAACAGTGTTAATGTTGCAAAAAAAAAAAAAACAATTTAGTTTTAGCTGCTCTACAGAAGGCAATTGTGTCATTATTAAGCTCAAGGAGGTTCAATGTTGAAGTGTCAATGTTGCAGAGGACGTAACTCCATAAAATTGGCTTCATTTACATCCAACCAAATAATCCTTTAGCAATTGGATTGATGGACTGAAAAGCCTACATGTAAACACCTTAATCAATCTGTTTGAACCCGATCTGAATGAAATATCTATTGGAAGGGGTGGTTTATTCCTTTTCTAATCCAGTCGAGAGGACAACACTTTATTACCATTCATGTAAACACTACAGTCAGATTCATTGACCTGAATGAATTCATTCCGTTTGAAACAAAAGGTGTGCATGTAAACACAGCCAGTGTTGGCCATGCGCTGGAATTTCACAGCAATGGTGGAATGCTGGTTTGTTTTGTTGCGGTTAACTCTTGATGACATGTTTACAAGTGTTGGGAAATTTTTGGTTTTGTTGTGTTTGACATAAAAAAGGAACTATCCATAATATGCTTCTGTGGTTTTTGGCATAAAAGCGTTATTCCCAAATATCACCAACTAGCCTAATAAGATTATGTGAGCATTTTAGAGCATTTGTGTATTATTATATGGACAATACACTATATTGTCATAGCTTTCATAGCTGATGGAAGGGCCAATTCATAGCCTATTGAAAACCTCTTATCAACTCATCAACCTCTAAACTAATTGGTTGGTGAGTCAACCATTCTGACCCGTCCCTAATTGGAATAGAACTAATTTGGACTGACTAAAGAACAGATCTAAAGTCATATTTTATCCAAAACTGAACGTTCTGTAACCATTTACACACCCTCATGTCATTCCAAACCTGTATGACTTTCATTTGCGAAACATAAAAGAAGATCTTTTGATTCGTTTTGGTGACTTTCATTATTCACTGACACAATTCTCAAAATATTTTCTTTTGTGTTCCACAGAAGAAAGTCATTTAGATTTGGAACGACATGAGAGTGAGTCAATTATGACAGATTTTCCATTTTTGGTGAACTATCCCTTTAATATTTATCATGGACGATTCTGATTTCTTCAGGCTTTAAAAATGTCAAAAAAACATAGCATGTAGATTTAACAGTTTGGATCTCTCATGTTACAGAATGTGATGGGCAAAGTTTTTTTATTTTGCTATCTAGTTTCATAGCTCATAGCAGCTCTTAATTTCCTGTCAACACCCAGCCTTTCTCTCTGATGATAAAACACAGGATTGACTGGCTATGTAGACCTCTGCTGCTGTCAGTTTCTCAGCAGTGTATATAATATTAGCACATAACTTGCAAACATCAGAAGAATATTATGAGAGTCAATGGGGTCCCTTAACGCAGCCTCAATACAAGCTCACTAAAGTTCCTCTTGGATCTGTCACCTTGTAGAGATGAAGAGGGGGGAGGCATCATAAATCACTTTGTCAGGCACAGGGTCTTTAGCCTGAGGTCTCCCCTCAGCCACCATCACTTTGTACGTTGCTGTTTTCCTCCAGGAAGCTGCTAGTGTGTTCCTGAAAGCAAGGCATGTTCCCTACAGATGATCCTGCGTGGGAAGCTGACTCAGGGCTTGGGCACAAAGCACGCTGTCAAAAACCCTCCATGTACTGGATGGTAATGTCTTCATGCCAGAGCATGTGTTTGCGTATTAGACCCGCTTCACGTTTTTAAATGCGGTATGTACACGTTTTAATGTTATTATAGAATATATTTTTTTTGATGGACCACATTTAAAGAAGTGACATTTAAATCATGCAAAGCCTGACACGCTGTTTGTTTTACTGCAGTTTAGTTTACATCGCTTTACAGCCTAAACAATGGCAGCCATGGTGTAAGTATGAGCATGCATAATCAACATCGCTCTGTCGTGTCGTCTCTGGGGACGGGTTCTTTGATTTGGATCAGGTGCTAGATCACGAGCCAGAGCTGCATTGCTATATTTTTTAATAGGGCTTTAAATTGATTAAAGCGGTTTAGCGATAATTGAATTAATTACATGAAATGCCAGTTCATTGAAATTAATTATGTCTTTTTGTTTTTCAGTGTTTATTGCCATAAGCACTATTTTTAAAACACCATGTTAAAGAATTATTTATTTATTTATTTATTTATTTATTTTATTAAAAACATGCCTTGAGGCCCCATTTTTTTCTACATTAATGTACAGTTGAGCGAATGATTAATGAAACTAATGAATAAATTATAATCACAATATAATATCAGTAAAATATATAATATTTTATTGTGTTTAAAAAAATTCATAAATAGTTTTTTTAAACAATTAAGCACAATTAAAAATTGATATAGTGTTATATTTTATTATAAAATAAATCATAATCAATTTTCAGTTAAGATTTGTTAAAGCGAGTATGATTAATTTATAATCAATTAATTAAAAATTAAATATACAAATTTATAATTAATATTTTATTTACTTATTTTCTAAAGGAGGCCTAATTGATTGATGGTAAATATTTTAATATTTATTTTTATAATAATAATATAAAATAATTTTTTTTTAAAAACATGTAATATACTTTTTATTTATTTTATATATTTTTTGTGTTACTTTTTGTAAATATTAAATAAATATTAAAATATAAAATATTATTTTTATGAATAAGTGAATATTTATTCATGTTTAACATGTTGAATTGACAGCCTTACTTCGGAAATGATGATTATGATTACATGCAACTTTTTGCATACGTCTCTGTCTCAGTCTGACATAGAGGCAGACTTTTTAGGTGATGAGAAAGTGCAGCTGGTCTCAAGTCTGGGGCTCCTGGATCATTTTCTCTACATACATTTTTTAAAGCAAGTTGGTGTTGATTGACAGGCAAACTTTCTGCCCCTTTTCAGTCAGGGTTCAGTGCGGATGTCTGGTTAATGAGGTTGACTTCAAGGATTATAATCAGAGGGGGGATATTACTGACCATATGTGTCAGCGCAGATGAGCAAACCTCCCAGGCTTGTGGTGTCAAAAGGATATTTTTTTGTTTCCTCGCAGTTCTTACGTACCATAGAGCTATACAGATCCATGTCACTGCCCCCCAGGGGTGACTTAAATAGCCTAACGTCTATGACAGATAAGTTATGCTAAACAGATTATTCATGTTTGCAAGACCTTAGAGGCACAGCATGGTCCTTCTGGAGAACCATAACATCATATCTTTGCTTTCAGCATCCGTGGCAAGGCCAGAAAATTTATTGAAATAGGTTCACAAAGGGCTTAACTCAACTAACGAATCTAAGGTGCATCTCTCCACTGGGATGATTAAAGGAATAATTTACTCAAAAATGTCATTTTAAACCCATATAACTTTAATATAACTGTGGCTTTGGGTGAACGGTTCCTTTAAATGACCATTTTTGTCCTCTGATTACATTTGACTGTGGGTATGCTCACCTATTCTTCTTCGAACAAAACATTTGATGAGAAAACCAGAGAGAAAAAAGAGAGATGGGGCAAAAACTGAAATGTGAAAAGGAAAAAATAAAAAAGCGCCCTCAGAAGCGCACTGTGACATATGGAAGCTATCACAAGGCTATGCTCCCATCTGTGTCCACAGCCGCGGCTCGCTGGCACCCAAAAGCCACTGCGCAGGATGGGAGTAATCCATGGAAGAGGATCCATGGGATTGTGATGGGACTCCAAATTCCCTGGGGACAGAGATTTAACCAGAAAGAGGGGAAGAAGTAGATGGATTATAATGGTGTAGGGTGAAGTGCAGATGTTCAGTCCTATTTACAGAAAACAGGTGCCCAGGCACTGAGAAAGGTTCAGCAAGGTCTTGCTTTTGGTCTGTCATGAATACTCCTCTTGTGATGTTAGTGCCAAATCTTGTGTTTGGAAATGTTGCAACACGACGTCCATTGGCGCTGTGTGTGAACTCTGCGATTGAATTGACTGTCTGTCCCAAAAATAGTCCTATATAAATTTCAGCCCTTATGTTTATGTAAGGGAATGATCCTAAAGGCATGAATTAAAGCTACACAAATAAGCCCAGGATGCACGTAATTTAAGATTCCCATGACTAAATCTTCAGGGAATGCTTTATTCCTGCAGGTTTAATCATAGTCTAACATTGCATTTCACCTTTCCACCATGTTCCTTTGTTGTGAACAAATGAAAAATGACTAGCGATACAGAGAGCATCCTGTTTGGCGCGATAAAAGTTTTCGAGAATTCCGTGCACTGTTTCTAAATGCTCTTGAAGGCATTAGTTAAGTGTTTGGTTCATGTGCGGTTTTGCTCTACTTGTCTGGTGCTCCGTGAGTCTTTGGCATGTCAAGTGCCCCCTGTCTCAACCTCTTTTCCTGCCCTGTTACTCACTGGGCCACTTCAAGTTTTCTCTGAGTGAAAAATTTATTGCAGGTTGGTAAATTTTTTATGGCTCCATTTCAGTGGACCTCTTATGGCGTGCTGCGCTCTGTATCAATCCGGCGGCGGCCAGCCTTTAACATTCTCACAAGCAGTCCCGTGAGGCCGTCTGACGCACACGCACACCTCTGAAAAAGTTACACAGAGTGAGCGCTGTCCTGGCTGGTAAATCCCTGTGGACCAGACCTCTGTGATTTACTGCATGTCAAGAGATGGGCTTCTCCAGAACCAATGGCCCTACCAGACAAGTGGAAGTTTTTTGTTCCAAACACACACTACAAATGATCTGTAAAAGCGAATTTATTCGGTTCTATTTTAGGCGACCTCCCGACTGAACCCCTTTTCACTCTTACAACAGCAGAACATTTGCCTTTGTCCACGGTATAGGGGAGACCAGGGATGGCTGTAACACTTTTTGCTTTTACGTGTAACTTTTATCTAAAATATTAAAGTTATTTTAGAATCTACAACTTATCCATAACCTTTGTCATTTAGTGTAAAGTACATGCATTGCTGGACATCCTACAGTACCCCGTAGGACTATTAGAAAATATGGAGATGGAATAATTTTGCTAGATTTTGCTAATTTTGCTAAAATAACCTTGTTCAAAATCACTTTTATTTAAACCTCTATTAATTTTATTTTATTTTCTAAGATTTCCATTTCATTTTAAGAATTCAAATAGGTAGCAAAAAGGAAACATTTTATTCTAAAACAGCAAATGAGTTGAGAAATTATTGAACAAATACATAAAACAGGAACAAACTAGTAAAAAAAACATACTAGAAGGTGCATGTTAGTGTTTTTATTCACTTTTATTTTATTTTTTGTGTGTTCTTAAGTATTTAGGTGAGAGTTTTTTGAGTAAATGTTACATATCAAATAAAACAAAACAGCTGATTCAGTTGACACCATTCAGCCATTTAACATTCATTAACCCTTTTTATTCTATTTTTCTGAAATAATGTTTTGCTGTATAAATCCTTTATATTTGTACACAGAGATTTCTGTTGTCAAATCAGGAGAATGGTCATGTACATAACCATTCAAAAGTGTGGGGTCAGTAAGATCTCTGAGAATCCTGAGAAAAATATATCACAGTTTCCACAAAAGTATTAAGCAGCTCGACTCTTTTCAACACTGATAATAATAGTAAATGTTTCTTGAGCATCAAATCAGCATATTGAAGGATTTCTGAAGGATCATGTGAAAGACTGGAGTAATGATGATGAAAATTAGTTTTGCTATCACAGGAGTAAGTCATTGTTTTATATATATATTTATAGATATTATTTTTATATTTTAATGTTAAAGAAATCTTACCAACCCCAAATTTTTTTAAACGATAGTGTATTGATTTCATCCCTGTGCCTAATTAGTCAAACTGGTGTTAGCCTTCCCCAATGTCCTCCTCGTTGGTGCATGCGTGTGTGTCTGTGTGTGTGTATGTGTTGAGCTCGTAGACCTCCCCTAAGGCTACACTGCTTGGGCCCCTATGTTAACACCTCTCAGTGCCGGACACACCTGTCATTGATTAGCGTGAGTGTGTAACCAATGCGGTATGCCTTCCCTCATAAAACAATACATCCAATTTCAGCTTTGCTACAAGCTGACCCAATGTATACAGTTGTTTTAAACATAAGTACCGTCATACCAACTTGTAGTTTTCCTCCCTGAAGCCACAGATTGGCTTTAATGCAGTTTGTTGTGTGCAAGTGCATGTGTATGTGCTTATAGAGGCCCCACTAATGTGGCTCATATAACATGCTGCATGATGGCAGTAAACCTTCATTTCCATGGACCATATTTGTTGTTGCAGCTCTTTCTGTGACCGCATCCCTCAACTACAGCGCTCTGCATTGATGGTGCATGTTAAAAAAGAACAGCTGCTCCTCTTCGCACCATGCACAGAATGTATGCACCAGTCCCCGGCCCGTAAAGTAGTTCCCCATGTCAAAACCTCAGGAAGATGCCGGTCCCACAGGAACCGGGCTGACCACCGCCATCTGCACTTGACGAACTTGTCAGCCGCGTGCAGCAGGCCAGCTTCTTTTCTTATCACCAGGAAGTTGTCAGGTGGGAGGTATTTCTGTTTGTTTGTTTTGCAAATGTATTTGTTTCCGCTAATGCAAACAATTAGGTGACATCCTATGACAGAACGAGCACTGGTCCGGCTGCAGATGGACGTGCTGCATGGAGCGCTACAGTAATGGGCTCATCGGTCAACGCCGTCTGTTGAAACACTGTGACAACATGATGGAGGCTTCAACGGTGCCTAAGGTGACCACGCTCAAGGTTGACATTTTGGACACAAACAGGAAGCTGAGATGCTTTAATATTTCAATAGACCTTTTCCCATAACATATGAAGCAGCAGAAACACAAATATGGCTAAAAAAAAAACGTTAAAAACAAATTTACACAGCAAAATACAGTTTTCCATTGAAACAGTAATATACCGTAAAAACAGAATTCTGGGTCATATTATTTTTTCACTTTTGAGAAAGTAGCCTATAGGCCTCTTTTCTTAAAATGACAAATATTACCCAGAATACATAATTTTTTATGGTATATTACTGTTTCAATTAATAATGGTATTATATTACAGTATAAATTTTACATTGTTTAGGTATTTTTTAGAGTGATACAGGAGTTATTTGAAGGGGGGTGCTATACATTTGAGCAACATTTAAAAAAAAATTAAATAAAGCTCTTATGTTTCAATTTAATATGATTTTATTAATCATTAAATGATATGATTATGTAAATATGTAATGTAATGTAATAATGTAAATGACCATTCAGTGTATTTTGTGTGTGTGTGTGTCTTTGAAAGAAGTGTCATATGCACACCAAAGCTGCATTTATTTTATCAAATAGAAAAAAATAATATTGTAGAATATTACTGCAATTTAAAATAACTGTTCCTTATTTTACTATGTTTTAAAAAGTGATTTCTTCCTGTCATGACAAAGCTGAATTTACAGCAGCCATTTCTCCAGTCTTCAGAGTCACATGATCCTTTATCTCAATTTAATATAATGATTTGATGATCAAGGTTTTTCTTTTCTTTTTTCTAAACCTTGATACATTTTTCCAGGATTCTCTCTCTGATGAGTTGAAAAAAGTTGAAAAGACTTTTCATTACAAAGTTTGACCCCAAACTTTTGAACAGTAGTGTTTATAATTTCAATATTTAAGTGAAGCCTGTGATAAATTATTTAGATAATGTGTTTAGTTTATAGACATGATATTTTATATTTTGAACTCCAAAAAGTTCAGTTCCTTTTGGACTGACTGAAAAGTTTGCTGCCCACTGTAGTGTTTGTTATTGTTAATCAGCACCTTGTGGTCTAAAGTCCAATATTCAAACCATGCTGTTTTTCCTGGAGTTTACTCTGTCTACCAGCAATACTTGGCCAAACTCCTGGCCAAAAAACACTGAGGTGCTCCATTAATAATTATGTTTTTGGTTAACAGTGAAAAGAATGGTGTTTACCTCCTGTGGCATAAAGGCGATTTGAATGAGTTTGCTGTTTCCCACTCAGAATCCACCTATTCAATACATTTACAGAAATATATTGTAAATCTGAAATGGCTTTTCTGCTGTCATCACAGCCATTTATGCATGCTGTGGGCTTATTTGTTTGGCCCAGTGTCATGTGCCTTCTGAGAAAGCATTCATGCAGAGAAAAAACCAATTATGTGTAATTTCTGCTTTTAAGCCCATCTCCCATAATCACCATGGTGATATTTTAAATGTGATTAAACACACAGGAGTACTTCCATGTGCACAAATGTTCTTTCATCTTCACAGAACTGGAACAGCCAGATTAGCTATTTTATATATGTTTATTCAAAGACAGCTGGACGGAGCACATCAGAATAGAACAGAAGCAGGACTCTTGAGATACATTTTCAACAACTACTTTTAACTTGACACTCGATCTGAAACATATATCACTCATGGCGTGAGATGCTGCAAAACAGTGACATGCAACAGACAAAGACATACATCTATATGAGTATACATAGACGAACAATTAAAACATATTTAAACAATGTACGTCAGACAGATATGATATGGAATTATAAATTAAACAAAATACCTCAAATCACCTAAAATGTTTTTTATTGTGCAATAATATAATGGGGCCTATTTTAATGATTTAAAATATGGGTGACATGGGTGTGTTTTGGGCGTAACGTGTAATACACCAATCAGAGCCAGTTGCGCTTATACCATGGTGGATTCTCTATTTACGTGGCGGAATTTGGAAGCGGAAAGACTGAACGCTTCTCCAGAGAGGAATCCTTTCCTTTTTAAATATTTAAAAATGTTTGTGTGCTGCTGCGCGTCCCACGGGTTGTACACCCAAGTTTTATGTAATTTAATTACTTAGCAATTTTCCATCCATTTGGATTACATAGTTTTAACATAAACAAAGTAATAAACTTTATGTGATTCATATTTGTCAGTCATACGTAAATGAAATAGGTAAGATTTATGTAATAGTTCACAGAAAAATGCCCAGGTTAATTAACACTGTTTAGTGGTCATGTGTGTGTTCACTACTGAGTTAAAGTACCATTGAAGCAGAGTCAGAGTTAATGAGATCATTAAGTGATGATTGAGCATTAATGATGAACACCTGCTGTTAACAAGCAGAATCACTGAAGGACAGAGAAACACAAGAACTACAACTGACTTCAGTCACAGCCTTCGATGAAATCAACTGAAGATAAAAGACATTTAATCTCTCACTATTCATATACTCAACTTTTACAGACAGACAAATATGAATCACATTAAGTTTATTAGTTTATGTTAAAACTATGTAATCCAAATGGATGGAAAATTGCTATGTAATTAAATTACATAAAACTTATGTTTAGACAGAAATATTTTTTGAGTGTACTAACATGACCTTTAAATAACAAAAATTACTGCGTCATTGACTTCAGACCTGGTTTTTGTTGGTCAATGGCAAAGTTGTTTTCAGTTGCCTCAAAATAGCAAAGTGCCAACAATACGCCTGAACACATCTCGTTTTCAGGCCTACACGCCCATGGGTGAACAGATTCACGAGTACATATACTATTTAAACAATGTGTCTCTGGACGTGAAAATGATAACTGCATCGGGGTGAAAATAACACTTGTGTCGCGTCTAGTATCACGTTGGGCCAGGTGTATGATAGGGCCCATTGTCTTTGAATTGTCTTTTTTTGATTAAATATAAAGTTTTTAAAAATTAAAGACGTTAAGATTTATTTTATGAATGTTTATTCATAAATATAACATGAATATAACATATGAATATCAACATTGTTTATGCATATAAATATATTGGTAAATAAACATACTGTTTATGTTTATAAATATATATATACACACACGCAGACTATATATGTGTAAATCCATCATTTATTCTGTCACTCTCCTCACCTCCATTGTTCTTTTCTTTTGTTTTTTTTTCTGTCTGTTTCTCAAGGACAACACCATTAAAGCCCTCTTAGACTAATACAGTTATCTGTTTATCTGAAGCAGATGAAAAACTTCCTCTGAATGAGTATACACAATATCTTGGCACACCAGTCAGGATCCAGCACAGAGGAACCTATCTTTAAAATCACAGGCATGTTAGTATGCATCCTCCTGAATTCCAGTCCCTTTGTTTTCAGATGTAAGGGAAGAGCAGTAATGAGTCTTCTGTTGACTTTACATCCTTGGAAAGTCCGCCTGGGCTGCACACCTGCTGTCCATCCAGACCTGTGGAATCTCTGTATAGATACAGAGGATGCAAGATCTGGAAAGTATGCAGGCGGCCGAAGACCCTTAAGGCAGCGCAACGTGCGTCGAGGAAATGGCCAGGAATGTCAATGCAACCATTCCTTCCATATCCTCCGTCGCAGCATTGTTTGAACGGTCGTGCCGTTAATCATCAATATAAACACCTGTAAACTTAATATAATTCTTAGGGCCTTTTGTTGAGGGTTTTCCCCTTGTTATGACGGGACACTCAATGCAGGAGATCACGGGGTCTTTCTTTTCCATGATAACCGGAGCGTAACACTCATGGGTTGTTTTGGTTTATGTATTAATTCATTGCGGTCAGCTGACAGTGTGCTGTGAAGGGTAGTGTCACCGGGTGCACTGGCAGCTTGACAAGTGCCCCATTTGACAGAGGCCAGACTGAATGTCCTTGACAGTAGCATAGCACTGCCAGGAGTGCTTCAGTGGCAGCAGAATGCATAATTGGTGACACGATGTGCAAAGAGGACACTTGACAGAAGTCCTGGGTTGGAGAGCGAAAGGCACACTGGCAGCCTTTACAATCCCAAGGATGTCTGATCAGCACATGGTTGATTGAAACTTGGTTTTTGGTTTCTTGGTTCAGAGTACAGTCTGTAATAGCTGACCATTGTAATTGTATATAGCATGCTATTCATGTCTAACCTCTTTCAAGGATTAGGGTATGTTTACACGACAAAGATGTACTAAAAACGGAAATGACAGATGACAGCGTTATCAAAACTATCACTGTTCACACGGATCCGCGCTTATAACTAAAAACGCTGTACTATGCATGCCAGACAAGAAGTTTGCTATTTCACTTTGTAAAGAAAGACTACACGCCTGCCCATTCTCATTCTTTTACAGAGCACTCTCCTCGCGCATGCCTATCCACCTTATTTTTACAGTTTACTGCACTTTGATATTCTTCTTGTTATTTCCCTATAGCGGCTAATAAATCGGAAGTCTCGCATATTCACAGAAAACACCTTACGTCTGCATTGAAAAATAAGATGGATGGACTAAACACGTAATACGCATGTGCATGCCATCACTGTTGTCACAGATTCGTATTTTTTCAGTTTACACAGAGATGATAACGGAATCGTTTTCAAAAAAGTTCCACTTTGATTCCCGTTTTCAAAAGTTTGCATTTTCAGGTCACCAAAAAGCGTTGTCGTTTAAATGAATGGCCAAAACGCATACAAAGCATTCCGTTTTTAGTTGAAAATGGTGAAAATGAAAATGAAAAAATAGCCCCCCCCAGTTTACTTCAATAAAATCCAGAAACATATTCACTGATTAACCTTTAGCGGACTGTTGAAAGAGTTCACAAATCGTTCAAACCACTGTTATGATGTTACCTTTTTGGAATTTAAAAGCTTGTTGGAATGACATGATGATGGCAGAATATTTCATTTTTGGTATGAACTGTCCCTTTAAACTACAATACATCCAAATATATTATATTACATTATATTATATATCATATTATATTATATGTCATTCAATCATGTTTTTTTTTTCTCAAAAAACATACATTTTCACAGCAAACAAATTCATACGGAATTACCAACTCATAAAGTATGAAAGAACGTAACAAAACTAAAATATTATTTTAATTATGTATTTATTTTTAATTATTATAATTATTTTATTTATTTTCATTTCATTATTTGTTTTACTAGATAGTGAAGGAAAAGCAAAAGTTGTAAAAGCTGTTCTAAACCTGCATGAAGTTTTGAAGAATGTCAGTAACCAAACAGTTGTTGGTCCCCATTGACTTCCATAGTGTAGAAAAAAAATACTATGGAAGTAAATGGGGACCAACATTCTTCAAAAAAAAAAAAATTCTTTCATGTTCAACACAAGAAATAAATGAATACAGGTTCGGAACAACTTGAGGGTGAGTGAATAATGACAGAATTTCATTTTTGGGTGAACTATCCCTTTAAGTTGGCAACATACATGGAAACTCTTTCAGTACCGTTTTAACAAGCATCCCAGGCCAGGTGGGATTACTGCATATTTCCCATACTTCCATTTGTGTTACCTCATAGATTTGAACGAGGAGGTTTATGTCTGCTAGTGTAAACTATATTGCGAAATTGTTCTCACATATTTTTTCCTCTCTTGTCACATTCCTTTCTTGTGTTCTTCTTGTAAGCCTTTCGATTCAGACTAGAGTGTTTTATAAACTGTTACCGCACTTTCATGTTTTAAGAGCAAAAGAACATATTTTTCTTCTCATGAATTCCTGTGTTAACATTCAGTATTTTATTAAGTACTTTTTCCTCTGTTCATTTATGTTTTGAATCTAATGTGATTATGAGAAAGAGGCTGACTGTGGCTCCCATGAGAAAGAGATGAAACATGGATCAATTCAGTGACAGTCCCAAACTCATCTTTTTGATAAAAGGCTCCATTACCCTTCACAAGTCCAGCTGCAGGATTATAATGTCATAAACACAGCAGAGTCATTGCAGTTAGCTTCAGTGCATGCATGGCTATGAAACAAAAGATACACCACTCAGGAACGCATGGGTCGACTTTTTTAGCCTAAAACATGCGTATTCTGTGCACTCATGATTTTCCGTGATATACTATCTTTGTAAACCACTTCTGTCAATGTGTCAGTGTAAGATAAAGAAGGTCTTTGCTAATCTAAGCACCAGACATCTCTCCCAGCCATTATACCTTGAAGCTTTAGCCAAAAGATCAAGGAGAACCTTTAAGGTCATTTTCCCTCATTTGTTTTGTTTCAGGAATTATTTTTATTAGTAAGCTCAGAAATACTGACCAGAATGGTTGATTTGAAACAAGTGATAATTCCACTTTTTTTGATAAATCTTTCTTTAAAAGTTATAATATAACAGCGATATGTGTTAAAATTGAAAAACGAACATTTTCAGGTTTAAATTTAAGCCTAGATTGTTATTTTAATGATCTGGATGGCTTATATTAGACTTGCAAATTTGCTATTACTATTACTACTTACTATTAACTGTGTTGTGCTTTTCATAATTTATGCATATCACATATCCATTAATAACGCCTGGCTTTTCTTCGTTTTACTTAGGTCATTTTTATGCGCTTATTCTGTCACTTAAACTGCTGTATTTATGGACTCACAGTTCAGCAAAATCTTATGAGTTTGTCATGCTGTATTGAAATTCTGATTCAGTCTGACCAAACGTGTTGACTGACCGTTCTGTTTTGTCATGTACGTTCACAGAACAGAAGCAGTGGCCTGTGTTTGTTTGAGTGCAGGTCAATATTCTCACGGTTCACACATCCTCTCTTCATCCCTAACTTGATCACTGAGTGAGATGCATCTTTGTTTTCAGCATGCAGCTGAAGGTTTTGGCCAAGGTTGCCAAGTCTGTGAATATTCAGTGAAATTGGACTGTTTAAACGGTACTGTACATTTGGTGTTGGTAAGATTTGTAATATTTTTGGAAAGAAGTGTCTTAAGTTCATCAAGGCTGCATTTATTTGATCAAAAATACAGTTAAAACAGTAATATTTAGAAATATTATCACAAATTTAAAAAGACTCTTTTCTATTATGTTTTAAAATATGCTTTGCTGAATTTTCAGCATCATTTCCCAATCTTCATTGTCACATGATCCTTCAGAAATCTATGCTGATTTGATGCTTAAGAAACATTACTTATTATTATCATCAATGTTGTAAAAACAGTCATATTTTTGAGTACATTTTTTAATGAAAAGAACATTTATTTAAAACGGAAAGCTTTTGTTTCACTGTGTCTTCTGATCAATTTAACGCATCCGTGCTGAATAAAAGTATTAATTACTTTCAAAAAAAAAAAAAAAATCGCATTGACCCGAGACTTGCAACTTGCATGTTGCATTAAAAAATTAGATTTGAATGTAAGGGTTTTGCCAATCTTCTGTAAGTAAATTACATTTATTATGGAAAAAGACTGTTTTATGAATACAATACATTGAATTTAGGAACCAGACCATAGAAACTGTCTGTCAGAATTTAGATAAGCAAAGCAAAAGTGAAGAATGGTACTGTATGCATTTGTTAAAACCTGCTCTACGGAGGCTATCTCACATGATAGTCGTAGTTATGCTAATTTGTGAAACATCAGTTCTAATTCGTAAAAGGGCATTGAATACTGACTTTAATATGCAGTAGGCCTACATAATGAATGATCTGAAAAAGTTTTATTGGGTTTGAGCTGCATTTTGCTTTGGTTATGTTGATCATTGGGCTTTTTCACACAGACTTGGCAACCGTGGTTATGTGTGCCGACCACAGGAGGAGGTGCTGAAAGGTTAGATGTACAATCAGGAAATTCTCTGTGATGGCTTCAACTCCCACAGTGGGTGTCTATATTCCCATGACGGAGCTTTCTTTTTCCTTTTTCATTCACACTGCACCCAGTGATCACCATGACTTATGAGAGCTCTTCTTTGTTTAACTTTGCTTTTCTCTTGTTTTCCTTGTCTTTAAGAGACTGCAGGTTGACATAATGGATCATCTAGCAGAGAGAGGAGGTCAGGCGTCAGAGGGACACTTATGTTGACCGGTCATCTGCTTTGACCATTTGTCCAGTGGCAGGAGACTTATGGAGAACTGCTCCCCTCTGAGTAACCACAAGGTTCTCGGGATGATAAAGCAGGTCAGAATGTATACCTCAGCCTCGTGCAAACTAATAAACATACTTGTTCGGATTTAAACATGATGTGATGGATGCTGAAGGGGTTCAATCAACTTTAATCAGCACGCTTCAGCTTCTCCAAGAAACACAGTTGGGGCAATACAGCCATCTCGCAACGGCCCATTTCCACCACAGTTTACTTTAACCTAGCAAGTTCTGAGGAGCCCTCAAGGCCACAAAACCTAAAAGTAAACACGCCGCACACGGAATGTGTTTACCGATCTGCCAATGACCTTTTACTACGTGCTTCAAATGTGTTTTTGAGGATTTTAATCTGAAATCCACATCGCAAATGCGCGTTTGCTTATCAGATTGTTGAGTTAAAGGCGAGAGGAAGGGAGTGCACTTTTAATGTCTGTAAATGTTAAATGAGCAAGTGAAAACTGATAGGTGAAGAGTACGAGTGCCAGGAATATAATGGCCTAAAAATAGAGTTTGTCACCAGATGAGTGGAAAGAAAGTGTTAGAGGGGTCAGAACTAGCAGTCTGGCCGTGTGTTTGAAGTGTGTGTGTGTGTGTGTGCGTGCCAACCGCTGTGCTGCTTTTTTCTCCAGGTCAACAGGGATGCACACTCAGGGTTTGACAGGATGTCAGACCGATCCTTCTGCCTTCATGTCCATCTATCTGTTGAATTCTCTCTCACTTGTCTGTCTGTTTCTTTCTTTTATTCACTCTGTCCCAGGGTAGAGCAAAATCAATGTGTCCTGGTCTGTCAGTATGATATTGCCTCGCAGGCCTCAATTTTCCAAGAAAATGAGTGTAGTGGATGTGTTTTGATATTGATGTACCGCCCAATATAAAAGCTGCAACACGATTGCTGTTCTAGAAAAACAAAACAAAAAAATACTTCAGTAGATGTATCGCCAGTTGTAAATTAAAAATCAGGGACGTTTTATTGCGTATTTTTACTCTGTGAAGACCAAATGTTTTTGTGCAAAAATGTTGGTAACACTTTACAATAAAACGTACAGCATTTATTAAATCATTTTAATGTATAATTAATACACTATTGTTTATTGTTTGTTCATGACACATAAAGTTAATTTATACAATGCAAAATGTCAAAATTGTATTTGAACAATACTGTTTAAAGGTTCTTGGTTAGCAAGTTTTATTTATGAGTGATTTTATTTAACAAGGACACGGCAGAATTGATCAAAAGTCACAGTAAAGATTTTGACATTGTTACAAAAAAATTCTTTTTCCAATAAATGCTACATTAATAATAATAACAAAGTGTTTTTTGAGCAGCAAATCAGCATATTAGAATGATTTCTGAAGGATCATGTGACACTGGAGTAGGTTAATGATGCTGGAAATGCAGCTTCATATATTTCATTTCAAAATATATTAAAATAGATCAGTTAAATTAATATTTCACAAGATTGCTGTTTTACTGTATTTTGATCAAATACTTAAAAAAACATGAAAAATTCCTAAGATGTAGGCAGTTACAATGAAAGAGGCTTCTTTCAAAAACATCAAAAACTCTTACTAACCCCAAACTTTTCAACAGTAGTGTACATTAACAATTCAAGTAACATTACCCAAGATTAATAAAATGAGTAAACGTATCTGCATTCATTCTTGTGTCATGTTAGCTGTTGCATTAACAAGTGTTCACATAAATAATTGTGAAGTGTTACCAAAATATTGTATAAGTCTCAGAGCTTATTAAAATAATCTGTCCTGTCTCAGTGCAGAAATATTCTACTTTCCCAGAAGTATGAGTAAAATCTAATTCAGAAGAAATGAATATAACTTAATGTCACAATAGTACAATATTGTGAAATTTTAATGGATGTTTTACATCTGGTACTGTGAAGTTCACACACACAAAATATTAATCAGCCAGTCTCACAGTCACATCTTGACTGCCCGTCCTGGGGTCATGTACCTCTATTATGTCCAGTCTGTGGCCCGCTGGGACAGTCTCAAAAGTTCCCCGGTGGAATTTAGAGAGGAAAAAAATCACTTTGTCTTTCAGCAATGGACTTTTTTTCAGCATGTGCCGTCTGTTAGTAGAAGTCTAAGGCCATTATTCGCGAAGCTTACAAAGGTCGGGTTAGGCTGCAAATAAATCCCTCTTCAAGCTAATTATTGTTCTCTGAATACGTGGATCAGACTCTTTGCTGTCGCCGTGCTGGGTTCAATGCAGACTATTGATTTCAATTATTTCTATAAGAAATATTTCACAGTGAAAACTTCCTCACATGGTGTGTTGTGTCTCAATAAAACCCAGTTAATTGTGAATCAAAGAGACACCTTCACCTTATTGTTAGTCATGCTACCATGCTTAGTCCCTTTAATATGCAGTCACTTATCCAAGATTAGGCTTTAAGGAAAGGAGGAGGAATTTAAAAATATCCTGCCTTAATCAAGCTCTAGGGTCCATTTGGCCAGCTGGGAACCTCTATACGATCCAGACTTGTGTGTGTGGTTCAGGTTAACCCTATATAATGCGGACAAAATGTCCCCACAAAGATGGCAATATCCGAAAACCTAGTCCTTGTGGGGACATTTGTTGGTCCTCATAAGCAAAACAGCTTACAAATCATAGTAAGTGCTGTGTTTTGAAAAAGTAACAGTGCAGAATGTATTCTGTGATGACTAGATTTATGCTTTGGGGATACAATATAGTTTGTACAGTATAAAAATCATTGTCAATGGAACGTCCTCATAAAACATAAAAACTCAGTGTGTTTGTGCGTTTGAGCTGTTGGTCTGATTACGTTCACCGTGAAACAGTGCAGAATTCCCCAGCTGAGAGTACAGCAACATCCTCTGTGATTCAACTGGAAAATGTCCAATGGCAAATCAAGAGGCAATTAATTACAGTATCATTTAACAAACAGAGACGCAAACATACACAAATGAGCCAAGAGACAGGATGCCAAAAAGAGGGGAAGCTGGAGCCGACCGATATAGGAAGCGAGGACAGTAGCGGTTGGTGTGCGGCCCTGTCCCTGAAACCAGCATGCACTCCAGACCTCCCTTCCTCGCTGTATTTTCCTGTTTACCAACCAGCTTGCTCTCTTGTTTGGATGTTTTCCTTCAGTCCCCCGAGTCGATATCTTCCTGTGGCGCGCGGGCACTCACCTGACTTAATCGCTCCGGTCTGGCTGCCGGACGTCATTAAAAGGCTCAGAATATCGACTCCGGGAAGTCTGATGGAGTCTGGTGTGCTGTGCATTGTTTGGAAAATGCCTTGGATTTTGCCTTTGTTATATTTTAGTCGCATCTTTCTCTATTCATGCCATATTCTTTTCATTTTGACTCTGTAACCGAAAGAGGCTGTGATTTTCCCCCAATTTCGTGTTGAGGAGTTAATGCCACTTGAAAGAGCTGAATTTATTGCTTTTTGCAACTGACCTGAACCTTATAATACAATGGCTTTGAATGAATGTTATGTTAATTAAACTGTCAGATATAAATGTGAATTTATGAGGGGAAAAGCAAGAATGATTATGAAGCATTGAAAAACTGTGTTTGGCTGCCAAAATGACTCCTGTTGTACCTCTCAAAGTGATGGCATGTCCGTTCTTTGTGTGCTGCATACAGTCTAAGTATCATTTAGATTAGTCTTTCCTCCCATCTTATCACCGATGACCTCGTGACCCCCATGTCTGGAGGAGCTTTCAGATGCAATGTGGTTTGAACAAGGTCACACAGGTCTCTGGCCAATAATGCCATCTGTTAGATGTGATGAGTGTCTTCATATCGGCCCAGTCTGTTTGGTTATGGAGACTGCAACATCTTATCATATAGTCAGGTATGTTGTTCAGCCCAGTAGCTCAGTGCTTCACAAAGTTTTTCAAATATCATTTCTGACTGAATCACACCAAACGTTTCCTCAAATGATCTCTTTAAATGAACTGAAATGAAATGTTGACGAACTATCGCTGTGTTTTTTCTTGTTATGCACGGCCAAAAGTTTTGATGAGAGCTTAAGAACATTAAATGCGTCCTGCATTGGCAAAGTAGATTGTGAGTATACTTTAGACTGATTTTTTTTTTTTCAGGATTCTTTGAATAGTCAATGTTCAAAAGAATAGAATTCTCTGTAAACTGATGAAGCATGCGGTTTCCCTGAGATCCTGAAAACTGAAAAAAGAACACATTCTACAGACACTTTATATTTAATCTTATTAGATTACTAGTTAATTGCATTTTACTCTCAACAAAACATTTGCAATGGGTTTGTAAATGGTGTTTTTATGCATGGTTTTTGTTGCGTTTGCACTGTTTTGACCAGCAGGCGTTACCAGTATGTGGCATTTCGAGCAGTTCGAAAAAGCGAATGATTTTGCAAAGCAATTATTTCAAATGATTCAAAAGCTTTGAAAAGCTTTGTTTCTCCCATCACTTTACAAAACTAGAACATAAATAGATCTAGCAAAACAGAAAGATGGAAACAGATGGGTAACACACTTAATGGACCAATTGACAAAAACATAAGTGTTCACAAAACAAATCAGCACAAGGGGAATAAATAGGGAAAGCCAATAATCGGATAACAAGAAAGGCAGGGTTAGACAATAGACATGAGAGCACATGGCACATAGAAACAAACATGACAAAAACAAGAGCACATGGCCAGCGAACAAAATCACAAGCCACTGCGCATAAACAAAACACTACATGTCCACACAAAACATGACAACAAGAAAGCAAGTGGGCGATGACAAACCACGTGCTAGATAGAACACAACAAAAGAACACCTGGCCAATGAACACAAAGACCAAAGAGCGCAGGAGTGAACAAACACTCAACATGTGTGCTCACAACAAAAGACAAGAGATACATGAGTGTCAGGGCTAATGTCACAAAACTAGGAATAAACCAGATCAAAGTGACAAAAACCTGACACTCACTTTTTGTAAATTGAATGCATTCTTTTTAAATCCTTTAAACTCCCCTTGTAGTCAATCATTTTATCCCTTAAAACTCATCTTTGATCACCCAAATGACATATTTAAATGTTCTTTTCGTGTGGAAAAAAAATCTTTAAGCCTTAAAATAGCTTGAATATAACTCTACACCCTTGCCTCATTTAGTATACGTGGAACAATGAATATGCAAATTAGCCCCGCCTCCACACGCTCGTGCCAGCTCAGAGATCCACTGAGTCAACTTACTGAGGTAAACGCTGCACAATGGTATCGCCTTTTACAACGTCGGACACACATACATGTTTTGTTTTTTAAATCATGTTTTAATGTTCATGTATTTATAGACATGTTTTGGTAACAATGTTGTGAAAGTTGCTGATCTTATAGAAAAATACTGGTACAACATTTAATTTGACCTCCTGAGATTAACATGTTCCATATAACGTTAGGTTATATCCCTCCTTTCACTGACTTGTTTTATACAAACTATGTTCCTGTTTGCCATGTCAGAGTCAGACAGCTGCCTTCTAATAATCAGTATCCTTACAAACACTTTGAACTCAGAATGTCGGTGGAGAAAGATATATGAAGTTCATCATAGCATCGTAATATACATCATACACCCGCCATATTGCTAAATTTTCACGATTTTTCATATGATCGGAAAAATATACCAGGATAGCCTGGCTTCTCTCGAGACTCCCTGCTAGTTTGATGATAACGATATGCACATTGACGTGATTGGTTACAAGGTAGTTTTTTAAGTCACAAACACCAGCGATTTCAAACTTCAGGTTTTAAGGAGAAAATACTCAGCAATGGTGCTGACATATGAATTTGCGCATGGTTTGTCTTGAAGCATATTAAAAACACCACATAGACATGAACTTGATTTTCACCACAGGGGGTCTTTAAAAAAAAAAATCGTACTGACCCCAAATTTTTGAACTGTAGTATTATATGTGTGTAATAATTTGAGGGGCTGCCCTGGCTTAATGCACAGCAGGTTACAGCCATTAACAGTCTTGTAAATATAGCTTCTGCTTGACCTTGTTCCTCTTGTGGTTAAAGGACATAATAAATGTTCTTGAAAGTGTTTATCTGTGCATGTCTTAAAAGTTTCATTTAGCCTCAGTGAAGGTTAATATTCAGTGATGCACCTCATGTCCTGGTAACCACACTGACCGCATTCATAAACATAATGAGTGCAGTTTCCTCCTCCTGGTAAACACTCAGACCCTGTGACAGGTCACCGCCCACTCTTCTCTCAGAGCATCGGAATGTGACACTCTGGGTGCCGGAGACATAAAGAGACTCACTTTTCATGTGGCCCAAGCATCCACTGCAGGGCAAAACAGTCTAGGTAGGCAGTTCATTAGATTTTTAAACAGCCATCGAGATGCACATTTGTTGATTTGAACTATGCCCATTTAGGACTGTGGGAAAGAGACGTTGGATGACTCTCATAGCCGACTGAATATACGACTGCAGTAAAGAGTAAAACATTTTCTCATTCTGTGGTCAACCAGCTATTTCTGTTCATCAATGGACAGACGAGGATCTGCTTTTTTCCTCTCTTGTCTCGCTTTCAAATAACACTGTAATGACATGATTATCCAGCTGCTTCTCATTCTCTCTATATATCGTGAGGGCCTTCTGAGGGAAAATCTGAGTTTCCGCATAACAAAGGTTGTGTGGTTCTTTGTGTTCTTGACACACTTGTTTTAGTCTCTTTCTGTGTGTGTTTGCAGCACAGAGGGCTTGTGGGGTTGTCCTGCGAATCTGGAAGGATATTCTTTGTCATTGTGCTTTCTGGTATCACCAAAAGCGACTCTTGACCCATAAATATTTAACAGAGCAGACTTTAATAGAAACTTCACTTTCACCTCTCCCTCTGCAAAAGACCCTCGGCTGGACTTTGTTTTCAGCACCCCTCACCCTCTCTCTCTCTCTCTCGCATAAATATTTATAAGGGAGTGAAGGGAGAGAAGTTTTATTAGGGCATCTGTGATTTAATGTGATGGACCAATCGCAGGAAGAGAATAAATTGCGCTTCCATGACAAAGTATATAAAACTACCCAGCAAACCAGAAATCATTTAAGACAGTTGACACATTCCACCAACACTTTTTGGCAAAGCATTGGAAGCACAAATTATATGTTTTTTGTTGTGTGAACTGTTAGATGTTTGATAAACATAAAATTAACCTCCCAGCAAACATTGGTCCGATGGCAACTTTGTCTCCCTGGCCAAAAATAGCAGCGTAAATCGGTAAAAATATGTAGCACAGAACATTTCCTAAAAATGCATGTTTGTCTACAATTCTCTGGGGTTGCAGGTATAATTGTTACTTTGACTTTTAGCTATGTGTTAATATATGATTAAGTTCAACATATAATAGTTAATTAATGAATTAATTCCTTAGATAATGTCAAAGACGTCCATTTTTGAATTATTTTCAACCATGACGAGACGTGTCGGAAGGCTGTCTATTTAATGGTCATTAAACGTCCAAATGTTTGCTGGGCTAGCAGGAAAAACCGATATGTCTGTCCACCATTGAAATAGTGAATGCCGTGTCATGCGAGACTGCTAAGGACGTGAGACGCGAGTGCAACGGTTAGTGAAGTTTCTGACGGTTAATGAAGATTTCACGGATGAACTCGTGGCACAATTGGACACCTGTCATGTCAAAAAGTGATAAGACTTCAGTTTTATCTACGTCGCCGTCTTTCATATTACTTTGGTCACTGTTGCTATGGTTACTGGTAAAAGAATATGGACTTGATTCGTTCATACAGCCAGTATTCGGGTTGTGTTTAGAAGGGAAACAGCTACGGCCGAAAGTGAGGCAAAACCTCAGAATAAATAACAGTAAATTAAATGTGCTACTTTATCAAATTGTGTTTTATTAACATCTACACCTACCCCAACCCTAAACCTACCCTTACAATACTGCAAATACAGTTATTAAATTAAATAAATAAATATTAAACGACGCAATATTGATGTGCGCATGCCCAGTGACCGTAACTGTATCCCTTCGAGATGCTACTGTTGCTGTCTGAACTGGACATTTAAGTAAATGCGGTTGTCAGTCCCAAAAATTGGGTGTTTTTTGTTTTGTTTTTTAAATCATCTTTTAATGTTCATGTATTTAGACATGTTTTGGTAACAATGTTGTGAAAGTTGCTTATCTTATAGAAAAATACTGGTACAACATTTAATTTGACCTCCTGAGATTGACAAGTTCCATATAACGTTGTTTTTATTTTTGTTTTAGGTCCTACTTTATACCCAATTCATAGAAAGTGCATGCCTATATTTGTTTAAACAGAATATGTACTCCATATTCTCTTTCTTTTAAGGAGCACTGAGCAGAGCGCTCTCTGTTATTCAAAACTAGAGCACTTCCACATACCTTCATTAATTCTGAGGAGTAGACGCACAGTGGGGTCTCTTCCTCTGGTGCGAGCAGCATGGGGTGTGTTTGAATAAGTGTGGAGTGTGAGACTGTGTGTGTGTGTGTGTTTTAGTACAGCTCTACTCCTGCACCCCGGAGACCACCCGCTGATTATGTAAAACTCCTCCGCCTCTGAGTGTCTAAGCACAGCCGAGAGGGAAGTTCAACATCCATCTCTCCTGACCCTGTCTGACCTGTCTAATCCCGCCGTTTCTCAGGTTCTGATTACACAGATCAGGGATCGAACACCAACCCAAATCATCAGTCACTCTGACTGGCATCTGACAGCTCCCATGGCCCGCTGGAACCTTCTCCATTCCAGCTTCACCCTGATACATCCACTTCAAAGTCTCATAATCTATCTGAGGTTATCTTATTTATTCGGCCGTTGAACTCCCAGGAATATCAGATAAATTAACGGGCGGATCTCATAACAGAATAAATGTGATTTGCTTAATTGAATTCTAACATGTCAGTAAGCATAGCGCAGCGTATATAATTTGCTTGATGTGTCAATGAGATCACTCCATATGGTTTGATCGCACACTGCTGATGACATGCATCCGGGTTCGTGATCTATTCCATGTGTTGTCTTCACGTTTCTGTCTTCTTTCAGCACAATCTGGTGTATTGCAGCCCATGCATGATGATTTCAACTGTCATTACGTCCTTTTGTAGCTTTGAAAAGTGTATACTGCGTGCTACATTGTATTATACAGAAACATTCAGAAAACATTTCAGTTGCAGTGACGAAATATGTCCTCGCAATGTTTGGCATTGTATGTTAAACGTTAACTTCAAACATGTTTTACAAACTTTACAAAACGTCCACCTGCTTTTAATCTGGCACACTTAGCAAAGTTTTCAGCAATTACCATTTAGAAAGAGAAATTTCTGCTTGTCCATGCCAAAAACACAGTAATCGATCTAATCTAAAGGGAAATCATTGTATTCACAGTCTCTGACTTTGGGACCTAAAATTGTCTGCGTTGACAGAGGGGGCTCTGTAGTGCAATGGGTTCTGTTTCCTCTGCTCAGAAACACATGGACTGAAGTCGAGGTCCAGACTGCCATACGTGACCCAGCTCACAACCTTCTAAGGCATCGCATGTGCTTCTCTTGAAGGATTTCCTCTGCACACTTCTCATTGTTTCTGTAGGCACATTCTTTTCCTTTATCTTTCTGTCTCATTTGACACAGCATAACATATTTCAAGTGGCAAACATGCTGCGTGTCCTTGGTCTCTAGTGTTGATATCTATGATTTACGTACCAGCACCTCCAGGCATTTGACAGTATAGCTACTGTAGTCACATCATAGATAATGATTGACTGAGCGAGACTTACAGTGAGCAGGTGAGGAACATGGTCAGCATCATGGGAAACAATGTGAAGAGCAGTACAGTATCAAGAGATATTTAGACTTTCTCATGGAAATATGGTGTTCAAGTGGTTGCTAGGGTGTCAGTGTTGTTAGGCGGTTTCTTACTGAACCAATGAAAAAGAGCCCACCCTCAGGTATCTGTCTGTTTTAAAAACAAGGCTTTTTAAAGTTTAAACCAGCCTAAATTGGTTCACTGGTCTTAGCTCATTTAGTTGGTTTAGTTTTGCAGCTAGGTGATCTTCCGTACAAAAAAATAAATAAACGCTAAAACCAGTCAACAGACCAGCCTGATTTTAATTTTTTTTGTTTTTGTTGTTTTACGTTGCTTTGCTTTGTTGTTTTGTGTTGTTTTGTTTATTTTTTTTTATTCATTTGTTTTGTTTTTTGCTTTGATATTTGTTGGTTTGCTTTTTGTTCTTTGTAAAGCTTTTTGTTTTGTTTGGTTTTGTTTTGCTTTGCTGCTTAACTTTATTGTTTGGTTTTGTTGCCTTTTGCTTTATTTTGTTGCTTTGTTTGAGTTGTTTTGCTTTGCTCCTTAGCTTTTGTGATTTGATTTGTGTTGTTGCTTTGCTTTGTTTTGTTTCTTTGTTTCATTTTGTCTTGCTTTGTTCCTTGGGTTTATTGTTTTTTGTTTTGTTGCTTTGTTTTGTTTTGCTTTGCTGCTTAGTCTTATTGTGATTTGTTTTGTTGGTTTGCTTTGTTTTGTCTCGTTTGGATTTGTTTTTCTTTGTTTTACTGCTTTTTGTTTTTTGTTTTGTTTTGCTTTGCTGTTTAGCTTTTGTGTTTTGTTGCTTTTGCTTTTTGGTTTGCTTTGCTGCTTAAGTTTATTGTGTTTTGATTTGTTTTGCTTTGCTTCTTAGCTTTATTGTGTTTTGTTTTGTTTTGTTTTGTTTCTTTTTTTTTTCTTTGTATCATATTCTTGTTCTTAGGTATGATTCAGGTCCCTTCTTCAGTGTAAGTCTATGGCACTTTATTTTATTGTAAATGCTTATTTTATTATCCACCAAACAAAAAATGTATGTCTGATCAAAAGTAATAGCACACCTCACCTCAACAATCCACTAAATATAACAGCATAGATCCTTTAGTTGTTATAGACTTACCTGTGTGGTACCTGACACACATGTCATATTACTGTGCTGTGTCTGAGTCACAGATTACAGTACATACAGTGGGAAATGCAGTGTGTGACTGCAGTGAGCTGCTCTCAGGACTGATCTGAGATCAGTGATCTATGGATGTGAATGCAAGGCCGTCTGGGCTCTGCTGCTCTGTGTCATTGGAGGTATTTCTTGTGGCTCCCCGTGCTGCTCCACATTACCAGGGAACGGTTGCCAGGGCTACCATTTATTAATATCTATCTATAACTTTGAGCACTGTGCTCATTTGAGCAAATAATGAAGACAGCCACTGGTTCCAGGGGAGGTTCGCTGGCATTTGAGTGCGCAAATCTACATACTTACAGGAGTCTGTCTTTGTGTTTAAGGGCTTGTAAATTAGGGGGCATTTTAATAAAATATGAGCAGTTTAATATAGAAGTATGTGCAATCGCATGTTTGTGTGTATGTATATTAAGCAGCAATAGCAAAGTGTCAACCAGGCAAATAAGATCAACAAAAAATTTTTGTAAAAGTACTGAGAAGCATGAGAAGAATGTTGGCCTTTAATTCATGTGGTCTTAGCTTCTTAGCAAAAGCATTCTGTTTGCTTTTTGTTATTTTTGTTTTCTAATATTTCCATTCATTTTAATCAGTCATGTAGCCCACTCATATACATGTAATATGGATCACAACATAAAACAAGAATGTCACTTTAAGATATTTTAAACATTCATGTCATGTCACTTTGAGTTCTAGGTTTTAATATAATTGTAAATAATATTATCATTGGCATTTATGCTGTATAATATTTCCCCCATATCAAATTGGAACTGCCAGAGCCAGCAAAAAAACTAATGGAGCAACCCTGCCCCCTGCTGGTTCACGAGTTACATGTACATTTGATGAAGACACAGCTATGGATGTAAATTGTGTAACAAATAGTGTCTGTCTTTTTAATCTTGTGTAAATTTACTGATAATGTAGCTCTGAAATGTTGTGCCTTTGGTTTTATCTGATCGTTACTGATTGTGTGTGGTTAAGTGTTAATTATTAACAGCATTTTGCTGGGTTTTATTGTTTGTCATGGCATTTTATGCTGTTATTGATATGTGATGTCACTGGAAAGAGGAAATCTTTGTTTATCTTTATAGGGTTTTTATCTTTTGATTAGATTTTGAAATCAAACAAATGATTTAAAATGGACAAGTTGATTTGAAATAACACCAGCCACATTCACTTGGAAAGTACTGTAAATAGGGTCGATTTTGATATTATGTTGACCTTGGTGTCACGTGGAGGAACTTTCCAAACACTTGAACGTAGATGCTTTGCATTAATAATCTTCTCATAAGAATGCAACATCTCAGTAAGGAGGTAAATCTCCTCCTAGCCTGCAAATGACACTGTTGCTATGCAGTAATGAGTCTCGTGGCAGAGGAACGGCCAGACATGTATCTCAGCTGTTCACTGGGATCTGACTGTGGCACAGTAATTATCTCCGTCTAGACAATTGTCTTCATATAACAATCAAGTGACATGCAATATTATTTGATTGTTAATTAGATATGAAAACAAAGTTCTTTTATCTTTTTTTTTTTTTTTTTTTTTTTTTTTTACTGTTGGAGGATGTGAAATCAAAAAGTAACGTTTTTTGATGAAAATGCTGCATAAGCACACAGTAGACTCAGGAATGACTTTTAAAGTGGTAGTGAACTCAAAATTCAAATGATGTCATTCTAAACGTTCTTTCTGTGGTAAACAGGAGCTCACCCTTTTCTTTTCTGTTCACTGAAAGTAAGAGGGATGAATGTTATCCAAGTTGTCTGAAGTCATGTGATATATTTGTTGTGAGCAACAGTTGTTAGCAACCTATATTCCAGTTGTTAATTTGCGAAAATCATCCCTTCCACTGCAGTTCTTGTGTATATTCAAAGATGTCATGTTGGACCAGGTCTAAAGCAGTGGTTCTCAGCAAACTTCCAAGAGTCCAATTAGTTACTTAAAATTATTATATATATATATATATATATATATATATATATATATATATATATATATATATATATATATATATATATATATACTGTATATATATATATATATATTAAAAATTCTCTGGATGGTAGTCTTGAAAGTATGACCAAAATTTTAATTTTCACCTGCAAATAAATGTCATCTGAACAAGTAAGTAACAAATCTGACACTTTTGTTCTGACCAACTGAGAGGGAAAAAAGCATTAGGCTACAATAAATCGCGCTACCAATGGTCATTAAATCTAATGATAAATCATAGCTCATCAAATCGTGCAGATTATTATTATTGTTATACTTTGCTTTCAAATTGTTATTGTTAACATTGTCAGCATTGTCAGTGACTACGTATATTTAATGTATTAGCATTATGTAGATTTCAGTCTCTGTAGTCTAATCTCTTAATTTGTCATACCATTCAATCCACCATTAAAACAAGTTTAAGGGTAGTCGTGGCCTAATGGTGAGGGAGTCGGGCTTGTAACCTGAAGGTTGCTGGTTTGATTCCCACGCCGGCAGGAATTGAAGGTGGGGATTGTGAATAAAAAGCACTCTCTCTACCTTCGATACCATGACTAAGATGCCCTTGAGCAAGGCACCTAACCCCTAATTGCTCCCCACTAAGGGCAACGCTTCTCACTTGTAAGCTGCTTTGGTTAAAAGCGTCTGCCAATAATAAAATAATAAATTAAAATGATGATGATAAAAAAAATGAATAAAAATATAAATAAATATATAAATTATTCCAGCTGCTGTGAGAAAAGGCTATAAATTCGCCACCTGCAGCATACTCACATGCCATATAGCCTACTAGCTGGGACTCCTTCTTTATGTAAACAGAAGTGACATAATGACGCAACGACGAACCACAGCATGCTCTAATTTCCCTCACAAACCTAACAGTGCCACACGAATTATAAAAAGTCATTACAAGCTTACCATTGTGAATCGGGTTAAGGTAAGGAGATTGTTTTCAACACTGGCTGGTTGTGTAAAAAATGCTCAAAAATTGATTTTGGATCATTTTAACCAAAAAATGTTACGGACTGCAGCAAAGTTGGAAACAAGCAGCATTAAATACCTGAGGAAATCATCTTAAACAATATGGGGTGGGTGGGAGGGGGGCTTAGAATAATGTATTGACCAATGAGTTGAGAACCTCTAGCATCTCATAACTAAATGTAATGTGAAGTTTGAAAAAAAAAAGTACAAATGAGATTTTAGGTCTATTGCAGAATGGGACATTTTAAGTGTATAACGACTTAAATTTAGATCTGTTCCTGTCGTATGCATTTATAAGTCTTGTAGTGCTTGATCGTATGGACTGCTTTTTTTTTGGTGCTTTTTTTTGGTCATTTTGGAGCTCAACATCATCCACCTTCATTGTATAGAAAAGTGCAGTCTGAACATTCAGCCAACCTTCTACTTTTATGTTCCACTGAAGAAAAAAGACATTGAACAACATGACGGTAAGTAAATAGTGAAATAATTTTCATGTTTGGTGACTTATCCCTTTAAGCGTACACACAATAAAACTTTCTTGCAAAACTTCCTGGCGCTGAAAGGCAGAGTGATGTTATCTTACAGTGAGACAGCAGAAGAGAGCAGTGAAATGCTAGACTACAGTATGTGACAGGAGACACTGCGTATAATTTATATGTGACCTGCAATTGCTTCGCCATGCCTGGGTAAATGCACTGCACATTAAAGAAGGGCATGGAGAGAAGAGACACCATGCTTTTATTACTGTAGTAAAGATTAGAGTCGCAGCCAAAGTTCCTCCCCCTCAGCTATTTGCACATGGCTCTAGTTAGGAAGCCTCTGAGTCAAGATAATACATGTAGTTTCAGATAGGACATACACACCCTCATACACACACGCGCATGGACTCACAAGACAGAAACACTCGTGCCCTGCTGTCACACTCTGTGTGTGGACTTGCTTGGAGCAGATGGTCTAAAATGAGCTCCTCAGGCTGGATACTGGCTGTGTGTCTTGTGGTTCTTGGAGGTAAAAAAAAAAAAAAAAAAATGTGTGTATGTTATGGCGATTTTGTCTTGATGGTGTGGTGTAAGAATGCAGCAATCATGCATAGTATGAGTAAGGCTTTCATTAAGGCAACATTTCAGTTCACCATCTGTTGTTGTGTCATGTGTGTTGTTTGGTTTATTCATGGAAATACATTTGCATGTCATTAGCCTGAAAATGAATTCTGCAGTAAAAATGTAGTTTGTTTGCTCATTTTAACCATAAAACAAATGTGTTTGCAAATGATTATGTAAGGGACTTGTGCCTTAACTGTTCTTTCCTTCAGAGAATGGTGATGTATGTGGTGTGTTTACTCTATTTGGATTGTTTAAATATTGTTTTATGCATGTTATTATCAGAATTTACCAAGAATTATATGCGTGCATGCTTTTAAGGTTTCAATTATATGAGACTTGTCAACAGTGTCATCGTAAATTATAAAGGTATAAGTTTAACCACCATTGCTGCCCTTTGGCCAGCACATGTGCTTACAGTGAGTTTAAAACAGTTACTCTGTTATACTGCATGTGTTTCTTATCGTGTGTCATCACAGGAGGCAGACATGCGGTGCGGGCCGAAGAACAGCCGGGCAGCGAGAGGAACTGTTCGGCAATTCCTCCGGTACTCTGTTCCACACATATCCTCTCTCTGTCCATGTTTTCCACTGAATATCCGCACAACTGATTCAGCCCACTGCTAGGAGCCCAGAGAGATGTGGGAAGAGAAAATAATCTGGCCTTTCAGGGAGGAGATCTTCTCCTCTGATAAGAACTGTTTTTAGGTCACGCACACCCCAAATCTGATCGCAGTGAAGTGTGTGTGTGCGCGTTTTTGTGATTTACGAGGACACAAATTTTTATAATGACACCGGTATTACGACATAAACATGAAATATGAGGACAATTTGTGAGTCTTCACATTTAAAATAGCTTTAAAAACATACTAAATGTTTTATTAAAAATGTAAAAATGCAGAATGTTTTCTGTGATGGGTAGGTTTAGGAGTAAGAGTAGTGTAGGGGGACAGAATATACAGTTTGTACAGTATAAAATCCATTATGCCTATGGAATGTCCTCACTAAGATAGCAAAACAAACCTGTGTGTGTGTGTGTGTGTGTTCTGCAAATTTCTGTGCAGCAGTGTCTGAGTGAATAAATTAAGTTTGTGATATTTAACATTCATGAGGCGTTTTTACATTCCATTGATGGATACAGTTAATAATTTTGATGGAATTTAAAGGATTAATTCCCTTTGTTCCAGTATTTGCCACCAACAGCTGTAAACACAACTCTGAGGCTTCGTGACTTGAGAGAGTCCATGATCCCCTTGAACATCTCTGCCTACATCATCCCTGCCACAGACGCTCATCTGGTAAATAAACAGTGTCAGAAATGAAGGATTAATATTGGCCCCTTATTTTATTTATTTATTTTTTATAAATAGACATTTTTTTTTTAAATCAAAAACTATTTATATATTCAACACTCTGAGATACGTGATATAGGTACTATGTCTACAGAGTAGAATATGAAATTTATCAAATGATAAATAACAGATCATTTTTTAGATGAACCTTTTTTGTCATCACATTTTAAATGCAGTATATGGGGCATTTTTGTCTAACTCTTGATAAATGTTTGACCCTCCTTCTAAATCTCAGCTCCTCTTTCAGTTTTCTTCATCCTAAGACATTAACTCCGTGACATTAACTGACTGTGATTTTATTGGCAGAGTGAGTACATCGCTCCCAGAGATGCGAGGTTGGCCTGGATGTCTGGCTTCACTGGCTCTGCAGGTGTGTTTCACAGCCAACCCATCATTATACTACTGTATCACTATGCATCATTCTCATTCACCTTATTTTTGTCACTTTGGACCTTAACAAATGACTAACGAGTCCGTTTCTAATTCCTAGGAACAGCAGTAATTACTCAAAACAAGGCTGTTTTATGGACCGATAGCCGCTACTGGATTCAAGCAGAGAGACAAATGGACTGTAACTGGGAGCTACAGCGAGATGGTGAGGAGAAAATATATTCCAATTAGTATGTATTGAAAAATGTTGATTACTGTGAAGTATATTTTTCTCCTAATTTTTCCTCTGATGTCTATATTAATTGATCTGAGTGTTTCCTGGTCTAACTCTACTGCATCACAGGCTCCATTCGCAGTATTACCAACTGGTTAATCCTAGAGATCCCTGATGGAGATCAGGTGGGCTTTGACCCATTCCTCTTCTCTGTAGGTGAGCAAACACAGCTAATAAAATACAATATTTACTTAAAATAAATAAGCTGGTAAAATGTTGTTGTTTTTTCGTGTTCCGGATTAATGTGTGGAAATAATGTAATGAAAGCAAGGAAGCCAGAGATGAAGTTCTAAGAGCAGCTAAATACCATGGAAAACAAATGGCAGGAATACAAGGAAGAACTGACAGAAACTATCACAGCAAACACTGGGGCATATATATACAGGAAAACTAGGAAAACAGGAATCAGGAAACTAAATCTAAACTAAACATAAATGTGCAATCAAATGATAGTATTTTAATAATCCACTTGAGACATTCTGCTAATATAAACTACAGTACATGTCAACTACCAGTCATTATAGTAATAGTAATTCTTTGTTACTGCAGACACATTTGGCGTCTACAACACCAACCTGGCTCCAGCGGGCCGGATCCTGAAATCTATTCCTGATAACCTGGTGGATAAAATATGGACAGATCGACCTCCTCTGCCTCCTGACAACCCCATGCGCTTACCTGACAGTGTCATTGGTGTGTGCATGTCTTATCAGCATCACTTGACTGATAAGTGCCAAGCGAACAGGGAAGAGGACCATAAGATCATGACAAACAGTGCAATAAAGCTCTTATTTAATCTTTAATGACCAGTGATATAACTTACAGCAATGACAGTAGACTGAAAGGATATTCTAGCTCATTCTGGTGTGAAGAGAAAGTCAATGAGGCTTGATTAAAGGAATAGTTCACCTAAAAAAGACTTCTTGTTGGTCCAAACCTCCATTATTTTTTTCTTCTATGGGACATAAAGGGAGAAATTCGCTCTTTTCGATAAAAGAAGCTTTCAAGCATCAGAGAAGACACAAAAAATATTCTAAAATGAGTCGTGCATTAAAGGGTTAGTTCACACAAAAATGAAAATTCTGTTGTTAATTATTGATCTTAATGTTGTTCCAAACTCATAAGACCTTCGTTATGAAGTGATGAGGCAAGGACCTTGAAAGTGTTGGTTAAATTGCTGTCTATGGAGGAGTCAGAGCTCTCGAATTTCATCAAAAATATCTTTATTTCTGTTCCAAAGATGAACGAAGGTCTTACGGGTTTGAAACGACATGAGGGTGAGTAATTAATGACAGAAGTTTCATTTTTGGGTCAACTAACACTTGAAGTCTTCTGAATTTTTATGATCGCTTTGTTTGAGAAACTGATCAAAATGATTTAGTCCCCGCAGGAAGATTATCAGTTAACATAAATTAAAATCAATCATTTTCAATATGGTCAATATGATGAACTTGAGGACCTACGGAGCTGCTAAAGGGATATGATGATGGAAAAAAAATATGAGATGGGTGTAAATATTATGTCAGTGTTTTAGCATTCGCTCACAAATGTTTTGCGTTGCCACAAGAAACTTTGCGTTCGTTCGCAAAATGCATTCAAAAGTATTTGCGAGAGAACGCAAAAGCGTCTCTTTTTTTTTTTTTTCCTCAGCATCTCATATTTTTTTCCATCAGCATGATGGAAATTCATAATTAATCATTTAAACCCAGAATCATTACAAGTGGATAAGTAGTTATGGGAAAGATTTGGCTCAAAATAATTATTAATTTTTCTTTTTCATAATGATTCATGTTTCATTCAATTTTTTTGTGTACACTGTTTGTTTAAGCATGTGTGCGTGTTTTCGGTTGTTCAGAGAGGACCTGGCCAGTGAAAGTAGAGCAGATACGAGCCCAAATGAGTGACAATCCGTACAAGCCCACCGCCGTACTGCTTTCAGCTTTGGATGAGACCGCATGTAAGCACTCCCAAAGCACAACACAAAGCCAAACGCAGGAGATTTTCTCTGAATCGTTCTGTAAAACTCTTGTAGGCCCAAAGCATTTCAGTTTGCGTCTCTATTTTCAGGGCTGTTTAATCTACGAGGCAACGACATCCCTTTTAATCCATTCTTCTATTCTTACACTTTGCTGTCAATGGATGAGATATGGTAAGTTCCTCTGTTTCATATTAACAGCTCTATAATTAGTTGATGTACAGTATGTAACTACCCTCCTTTGCCAGGCTCTTTGTGCACAATGAACGCATATCAGAAGAGTTGAAGGTGTACCTGAATGCTTCGTGCTACCAGGCCTATTGTGTGCAGCTGCTTGAGTACAGCTCTGTACGCACGTACCTAGAGACCTATCTAAAGAGACTCAACGTGAGGGTGTGGGTGGGTACAGAGTACACCAACCAAGCCCTGTATGAGCTCATCACTCCTGAGGTAAGACCTAGATCCAAAATATAGAGTGCTGGAATGTGCATGTCAGCTTGAATGCTTAACCAGCATGTAAATAAGGAGTCTCAAGCTGATTATGACCAAGATGGTTCCATACACAGCCCCTAAATTGTTAATAATAATATTTTTACTTTCTGCATTTGTTTTGGCCCTCTATGTTATCCTGCACTTCTGTTCAAAAAGTTTTAAACAGTCTTGCATATTATTTTCCTTATGGCCTAAAAGCTAAATGTAAATAAGTAACTATAATCTAGGAGACGACAAACAAGTCTGTGTGCTCGCATCTATCAAAAAAGTTTAGTTATGCCTCTACATCAGCCATGTGTGACAGTGTGACAAAATTGGATAGCTATATTCAGTGAAGCCGTTTCTATTTTTGATACGCTGCACTGCTATTTCAGCCACTTTTTTTTTTTTGCCCCGATTGAAATTTAGTGATTGTATCAACAGATATGAAAATATATATTGTGACTGTTAGATCAGAGGCAACAGACCATTTTTAAAAGTTTAGTTTCTCATAATGTGACTCCTTCCTGATGGAAATAAGGATTTCCTTATGAGTTTAAGGAAAATTGCAGATCTCAAGAAATATAGTCTCAGACATCATCAGTCCTGTAAACAAGCAGAGCAGTGTGGTAGATATTTGGACGAGTTGCTCCTCTGGTTTCGAAGGTCATTGGCCTTATGGATGGATGGATGGATGGATGGATGGATGGATGGATGGATGGATGGATGGATGGATGGATGGATGGATGGATGGATGGATGGATGAATGAATGGAAGCTATGGATGGATGGATGGATGGATGGATGGATGGATGGATGGATGGATGGATGGATGGATGGATGGATGGATGGATGGATAGATACTGTAGATGGATGGATGAATACTTTATGGATGGATGGATGGATGGATACAGTAGATGTATAATGCATGGATGGATGGATGGATGGATGGATGGATGGATGGATGGATACAGTAGATGTATAATGGATGGATGGATGGATGAATGGATACTGTTCATGGATGGATGGATGGATGGATGGATGAATACTGACGATGTATAATGGATGGATGGATGGATGGATGGATGGACTGAAACTATGATTTCATAATGCAGCTTGTGTCCCACAGTACTGGTGAAGACAATATTTTACCACAATATTTCTCTTCTCTTATCACTTTAAGGACAAACTACTGACCAGCACCTACTCTCCGGTACTGACCACTAAAGCAGTGAAAGATGTGACAGAGCAGCGTATTCTCAAAGAGGCTCATGTAAGAGGACATGGAAACATTTTACAATAAGGTCCCATTAGTTATGGATTAGCTCAGTTCCATTAAATAGCATTAACAGATAACTTTTGATTTTAATAATACATTCACATGAACTAAGATTAATAAATGCTTTAGAAGTATTTTTTATTATTAGTTTATGTTAACTAATGTAGTTAACAAATGGTACCGTACTCTCAGTCTTCTCCCTAAATGACTTCAGCAGTCATCGGCCTGATGAACACGGTTTACTAATACCTGTGTTGTATTATCATAATTTCTATATTGATGGGCACTTTATCACACCATAAAGCCACATTAGGAGGCCAGACAGACTCCATTCACTGCAACTCAATCAATGTGTTATCTCTCCTTATCGTAAAACCTACATCAAACATATTGGGATCTTTTTTACTCATGATGTTTGCTATATTCAATGGTCTATTGACATATTTTGCAGAATGAGTTTTTCCAGTCCAAAACAACTACATGTGATAATGTGCATGGACAAACGCCTTCGTTCTGATGTTTTATGGCCTAGAGCCAGACCTCAGTTGGCAGATGGGTGAACATCCTCTCTGACTTCCTACAGGTTAGGGACGCTGTTGCGGTCATGCAGCTTCTGTTGTGGCTTGAAAAGAAAGTTCCAGAAGGCACAGAGACCGAGCTCACAGCAGCACAATTTGTTGATCAGTGTCGCAGGTACAGCTAAACCCTAATCACTGATACCACTCACACGTAAAACACATGGCATTAACAGCGATTGCTCAATTTTTAGGGTTCCAAGAGTATATTTACCAGTCAATTTCTCAACATTAGAGAACAAGCTCCAAGATCAACATTACAAACTCTAATTTGAAGGAGAGAAAAGCAAAAATCTGAGAAAAGAGTTCAAAAGATTATGTACTATTGTAAAATTAAAACCAAAAACTACTGACTTACAGTCATTCATTATGAGTATGAAACAATGTTTGTTAAATTTTTGCAAAATATTTATGTAGTACATGTTACACATACACATGGCTGTTCATCGTGAATTTTGCAATTAAATGCTGCAATTAAATGCAGTAAATTTGGCAGTTAAATATTATTTTATATATATATATATATATATATATATATATATATATATATATATATATTATATATATATATATATATATATGCTTTCAGGGCTCACGTCTTGAAAGATTTATACTGTACATCCTCATGCATAAATATTAGTTTATATATGTAAAAAATGAATGGAATGGAATTTACTTGCAGAAACAGACTATAGCACTATATATTAAGCTGTCTTGCTAAACATTTATTATAGGCACAACATCATTTGCACAAGTAGGACCTGTTCCTAAATCAAGGATATTAATCCAGAAGATGTTTTACTTATGTAAATCCCTTTGTGCTGTATCACAACAAATTTACTTCTCTTTTCTTGAGAAACACAAACCCTTCATTCTGTTTTGGCAGCAAGCAAAAGAACAGCAGAGGGCCGAGTTTTGAAACCATTTCTGCAAGTGGACCTAATGCTGCTCTTGCTCACTACAGGTAATATGTCTTCCTTTTCCTGTCCTCTAATGATGTTTAACTCTTTTCTTTGTTCACTGTTAAATTAAATTCAGTTTAATTATAGCTGCTTATAGTCATTTTCAAGCCGCTTATAGTCATTTTCATGGCATTGCACTATTTTCATTAATTACAGTCCATCTTCTGAAACTGCGAGGAAGCTGACAGTGGATGAAATGTATCTTGTTGACTCTGGAGGACAGTACCTGTGAGTTTCATATTTACTATTAGTACATAGTTCTGTTTGTGTGCAAAAACTCAATACATAACCAAGCTCACTGTGAGCTTAACTTAAGTTGTAAGTAACCTGGTTCATTTAAAATGTTTAGTTCCTTGAAACTAAAATACAAAGAAAAACAAAGGAAGCGAGAGAACAAAACCTCTTTCTCTCCATTAACTCAATTTTTTTTGTTTCAATGAACTCAAAATTTTAAGGCAGCCTGATTGCTTGATTACTATTTAAGTTAACCCAACAAATCAAGCACTAAACCAGCCATCTGATTCTCTGTTACAGTGATGGTACCACTGATATAACACGTACTGTGCACTGGGGTAAACCCACTGACTTTCAAAAGGTATTGAATGGCAGGTATATGGAGATACTGATGATGCAGAGCTTAATTTGATGAAGAAAAATGCTTTCTCCCTGATAGGAGGCCTACACAAGGGTGCTGATGGGAAATATTGAGATTTCAAGAACCATCTTTCCTGCTGGAACTAGAGGTAAGCGCCTCCTCATCTTTAATCACAATCTCCCTTCAAGCAACAGTGATGCCTCCACAAGAGGGCGCCCTATCCACAGCAGACATCTCACAATGACTGCCACAAAATCTGCCATGTGCTAACCATTCATGTGTTTTCATTCCCACCATAGGCGTGAACATGGAGATGCTGGGACGAAGAGCATTGTGGGAAGTTGGTTTAAATTATGGTCATGGCACTGGACATGGTGTGGGGAACTACTTTGGAGTCCATGAATGTAAATATGATTCTCTAACATGTTTATATAGTTATCTCAGTAATCTTGTTATAAAGTTGCATTTGTGTTAATAACAAAAGTGAAATGCACTACTGTTAAAAAAAAAAATTGAGGTCAGTATTTTTTTTTTTTTTTCATAAAAAAATTATGCATTAAAGTAATCAAAACAGAAACAGTAAAAACATTTGTAATGTTACAAAAGATTTCTTGGTATAAAATACTGTTCCGTCATTTGGGGTTTAAATAAAAGCTGTTCTTTGCTGAACTCGCTAAAAATGCTGAACTTTCTACTCAAAGAATCCTGAAAAATAAAATGTGTCATGGTGTCCACAAAATTTCAAGCAGCGCAATGTTTGTAACATTCATAATAATAATGTTTCTTGAGCACCAGATCAGCATGTTAGTAGGATCATGTGACTCTAAAGACTGGAGTAATGATCATTTGCCAACACAGAAATAAATTATATGATATAATATTGATATGATGAAATGCAAGTGAGCTTATAATAATATATGTTTTCTTATTATTCAATTTCTGCTATGTGATATGCAATGTCTCTTTATTTAAATTCTTTGTTTTCTCTCTGATAGGGCCTGTGGGTTTTCAGTCCAATAATATTCCATTTCAAGAGGGCATGTTTACATCAATTGGTGAGGAATCATTACGCAGCTCATTATGATTACATTTCTTTGATAATTACAGTTTTAAACTGACAAACTCTCCTTTAGAACCTGGCTATTACAAGGAGAGTGACTTTGGTATAAGGATAGAGGACATTGCTGTCACTGTTCCAGCTACTACAAAGGTACATCCAACTAATCCAGAACTCTGTAAATCCAGTGCATCTGGCCAAGGGCAGTGCCTAATGAAATATTAATAATATGTACATTTTATTTCCCCTGTTTTTCCCTTCTAGCATAGCAGCAATTACCTGACATTTGAAACAGTGTCATTGGTGCCTTATGACAGAAAACTGATAAACACATCTCTTCTAAGTCCTGAGCAGGTACTGTAATAAATAACTTTCTGTATATATTACTGTTTTTAACATAAATATATCTATGTTAACTTTCATAAATTGCTTTCATATCATAAACAATTTTATGACTGTTGGGAGGGGTTTTGTGCCATTTGGTTTCCAATGTAAAATCTGGGTAAAAACCACAGCTTTGTGTGTTCAATATGTGTTGTTTATTAGTGTTGGTTTCCTTTGAAATAGTCACCACAGATTCTCTTCACTGGAAATACATCTTGGGAGGGGGGTTGTGCATGGGTTCGCTAAAAATGAACAGCCTTAATTTTACTTTCATAAACAAAACAATAAGTTGTTGATTATCATGGCTGGCAGTGCAGATTATGTGTTTTTGTTGTTGTCTTGTAGCTGCACTGGCTGAACTCATACTATGAGACCATCCGGAGCGTGGTGGGTCCCGAGCTGCAGAAGCAGGGGCTGAAGGAGGAGTATGACTGGATGATGAAGCACACAGAGCCTTTCCTTAGAGCTGGAGCTTCAGCTGTCATCTCCTCAGTCACACTGTTAGTGACAGTGCTGGCCTCTGTTTTACTGCATAATCTGCTGTAAATACGTACTGGAGAGCTTGACCTCCACAGCATTCGGAGCTGCCTCTGCTCCTACTGTGGGCTGCTACAACAAACCCACTTTCAGGTACAAACAGAAAAAATCTCCAATGTTGAATACTACTGTTTCTTCTCATTGATCTGGTTATTTCAAGCCGTTTTCAGTGGATTCACCAGACATCACTAGGATCTAGCCTTAAGTTTGTTTGAACTTAATGTTGTGTTAATATTGTATAAATAAAAGTTTTTGCACATATTTAATTTAAAAATATCAGATTGTGTGTATGTATGCAGAATTTATGTTTAGGCAATCATTGTTGATTTATAGTTTATTAAAATATGATACTACTACAATATCTCCACTACATTTGATTTCTATGTGTTCTGTGTTCTATGTTTTTAAAATTAACAGTCATAATTGTTGGTATCAAAAAAGTCCACTCCACGGAGTGAAAATAGTATGCAGAAACCAACAACACTCAAACACTTTTTTAAATGTCTAATTTGTTAATAAATAATAAATGTCCCAACTTTAAGGTTTTTTTTTTCTGCCTGCCCAGATGTTCAGCACAAAAAAAATAGATATAAAGTACTCCATGAGTGTAAATTCATAGACACTTTTAGCATATAGTTTGATGCACAACCTTGATTAGCAGTGTTGGGCAAAATTACTTTTAATAGTAATACATTGCAATATTACGTTACTCCCAAAAAAAAAAGTAATAAATTGCGGTAGTTAATTTTTGAGGAAAGTAATATGTTTACAAAACTTTTGCATTACTTTTTCTCATCTGGGCTGGGCTTGCTTGTTTTTTAATAACAAAAAAAGTTATTCTATTTTTGTCAAATGTAAAGGTGAAATGAATAAGAAATTCAAATTCACAGCTGTACAGTGGAGGGTGCAGCTCAAACAAACCTTTCAGCTGTGCTGCCATTCTGCCATTGCAGAAGAATAGGACACAGGAGAAGAAGGTTCAACACTTTTACTTCATCGATAAAAACAAAACAAAAAAAGAAACACAAAAGTGATGTTCATCTAAAGCCATTTTTGCTTATTAGTATGGTTAAATTGGATCATCAAAGGTCAGCAGCAAAGATATTGCATAATTTAACATTTTTACTTATTGTGTTTCATTTCATTTTTAATCATTTTGATGAATACTGAATCTGGTTTTGTGCAAGTGAGATGAGTAAATGCATGCTCACATTTAGTCTACAATAACCATCATATTCACACATCGCCTCTGCACCTCAATCACACTAAAACACTAATCACACACGTTAAGATAAAAACAGAAAACCTAAAATACTAAAATAGACTATACAAAAAAATGTTACATGTTTTAAAAATTAGCAGTGCCAACATATAACTATTTATTTACTAGTTATTTACTCCACATAAAATCTTGCAATCATATTTATTTATTTATTTTGATTGTAAGATTTTAGTAAATAACTTCAGTACCATTTTGTAATGAGAATGGCTTAGTAAATCCATTGACTATCTCTGACCAAATAAAAAAAAAACTTGCAGCTCAACTCCACATTGATATTTTCAGCAAAGCTAGAGCTAAACACTTTACATAAATTATCTTGTAGTCATGAATCATTTATTCAACTGGAAGATTTTGAATGTTTCTAACAGTATAACCTTATATTCTCATGCTGGCACTTCGAAATAGCATTTCTTTGTGTATTAATGTGTAATATTTATCATCCCTCATTGCCGTTGCTTTAACATTTATCATTGCCGCAAATTCACATTTATAACATTTACTGTCAGATACCGTAATTGAGAGTGTACACTTTATTTAGATACTGTCAACAATCATTTAAAAACATAATTTTTTCCATGAATCCCACAGCAAATTGCTTTGCGTACAAATGACCACTCCTTTCTAAAATATTCTAAAATGCAGTTTGTTTCAATTTTAACATTTCAATTTCATTTGGGTGTGTTGGTTTTAGAACAGGGCATGGATTAGAGCACTGAAACTGACGTGCCAGCAAGTCCTGTCCTATCGCTGACATTACAGCAGCCACACATCTTACCAGAGCTTTCTGAGAAACCAGCTTCTGTAGTTCCCTTTAATTGTCACAGGCCTGAAGCGAGCTGCTGTCAATAGCACTGCTGCATGTGAAGGTCTCATGCCTGCAGAGGTGCTGTTGCTTGGCAACAGTTCCGTCAGAACCACAGAAAGGTGTGAATGTTGTTTCTGAGACGTCCGCTCAGCCTCTCTCTCTCTCTCTCTCTCTCTCTCTCTCTCTGCACTCTTTTGTTTGGCGGTTCTTCTGCAGCTCAAAACAACTTTGAACATTGTTCCTTATCTTCACAGAAATGGGACTGATGGATGCGATTATATTTGTCATGTTTTTTTTGTTAGTCGAGGCTCTGTATATGGCGTGACCATACATAAAGAGGAACTACAGCAACAGGAGGTGTTGAAAACGATGACCTCACTACAGCTGTCAGTGTGCTTGACCGCCGCCTGTACAACTGAAAATACACTTCTAATCTAAAGTCATGCATGTTACTGGCAGCTTATGTGCTGTAAACACCGGCTTCTTTGGTCCGCATATTTCATACTCATAACAGGCTCATTTTTCGAGGGAGTGAAACAGACAGACATCTCACTACCATGTGGTGTAAAACAAACAAAAATAACTCTCTGCCAACTCACACTCTGAAACTTCCTCTCTCTCGCTCGCTCTCTCTCTCTCTCTCTCATATATATATATATATATATATATATGTGTGTGTGTGTGTGTGTGTGTGTGTGTGTGTATTTATGTATGTATGTATGTACGTATGTGTGTGTGTGTGTGTGTGTCAGTGACTTGAAGTGATTGTTTATCTCAAGAAATGCAAAATAATTCCTTCTGCTCTTCAGGCAGAAGATTTTCTGTGTCAAACATGTAATTGTTCATTTGTGTTTTTAATCTCTGGTTTATTTTCATCTGATATGAACCATTTCAACCAAAGCCACCTCTTTAAAAAAGAAGTTCCTGTCTAGTCATGTGACTTCCTCAAGCATTTAGTTCTCCACTCCAGTGATCAGAGAAGAGCTTTTCTTCTGCCTCTTCCTCTGGTGAGTTTTGTCGCTCTGTGAGTTGGCACAGTGGCTTTGAGACTGACAGAAATTAGTGTAGCACAGCCGAGTGTCACACTGCCACAGCTACAGTTGTGGTCCTCAGAGTCAGGAGAATTTTGCCCACCCACCACTGGATCAACATGTTACGGCGAAAACCATCCAACGCATCTGAAAAGGAACAGGCTCAGGTGCAAAAGAAGAAGGTAAGAGTTTGTGTCTTAATCCTTGTTTTGAAGAGTTGAAGCAAGAAATGATGTTCACCTATGGAGCTCTGCATTGAGAACACAAACACACACAATAGGTGTTCAAAAAGTAAATGAAAAAGATGCATCAGATGCAACAAGTGCTGATTGTTTGACGCAACGGTACTTTGAGAGGGTTTTTGTTCACCTGTGTAAATAATAGGCTATTGTGATATCTTTAGACCTGTCATTCTTAGGTTTAAGAACTGAAACAGTTTGATTGTTCTGGGTGAAATGCATGGCTGTGCAGCAGTTCCTGTAGAAACACATCAGACCGCAGCACACATCCTGAAGCGGTTCATACCTCATGAGAGCAAAGCATCCAAACATCTCCAGAATTCAAAGTGACATTTATGTATACGTCTTCACAGCCCACTCCACTCTACATCTTCTCACTCAGCGGTTAACTGCTTCTATGACATTACTCTTATTTTCCATTTGATTCACATCTTGCGTGTAACAACCAATAGTTTCGATATTTCTCCTCTGAAACTGCAAGTACTTCATAAATGCTTGCAACCCAAGCAAAGCGAGATCTGAAGATCTTGCTGTTGTGCATCCCGCTTACTTTGAGATCTTTTATTCATATTTTTGAAACTAATGTCTTTCTCGTATTCTTATTCAGAGCAGAGGATGTGGCATACAGTTAAGGTTCATTCCCACAGTGTAAATAAAAACACTTTACCACCACATCACCTCAATTGCTGCAGTTTCCTCTTTGACATGGTTTAGATTGTGAGTAATCATCTCAGTCGAGATCTGTCAAAAATATATTTCAACATCTTACGATGATGCAGAATGTTGTCACAGTTTTGGGGAAATGAACCGGGAAAGTTTATTAATAGTTGTTTTCACATACTGTAGAAGAAAAACAAATTCTGTCATTTTGCTATTCTTACCGGCTGAACAATCTCTTCTTGCATTTGGCGTGCTTCGCAGATTGCAGTCTGTTGTGTGTTGTCTAGATAGTGCAGAGCTCTGCAGGGATTGGCTGCGTGTTGCCTGCGACATGCCCACTTCCTGTGCTGAAAAAAAGTGGCACAGTGAAAGGTTTAGATAACAGAAGTCAAACTGCAACAAATATGCACAACAACCCGCAAAACACATGTTTAATGATTTAATCGTTTATTTAAAAAAGTGCCTTAATTATGAATGAATCTACTCTGCTCCTACTCTAACAAGCCACACTTTGTAATACAGTGCCTCTTACAGTTTACATAAGTTCTCCATAATAAAAATCAACATAATGTGATATGTAATTACTCTATCATATAGATCAGAAATGCCCAAACTAGGGCTCTAAATTCAGACCATGATTTCCTTTGATTCGGTCCTCCATGCCATATCAGAATATGGTCACACCTTATTTTGATCGTCCACTTTAGGCATTCGAGACATCTATTTGTAACTTTGCAGCTACATGTCAACAAACTATTATTACTTTGCAACTCCTTGTCAACTAACTCTCATTAGAGTATTAGTAGGGTTATGGTTTGGGTTAGTAGAATAAGTTGACGCACTTGGGGAGCATCAAAATAAAGTGTGAGCAGACATTAAGCAGACTGTCTACTAATACTCTAGTGACTGCTTGTTGAAATGTAGGCCTAGCAAAGTAACTTAGTTATATAATGTCTATTGGACCATTGAAATAAAGTGTTACCATGAATCTGAGTGAATTAGATTTTTTGAACTGCAAAGTCAATATAATATAGTTAGATATCATTCAAATTCATTCCAATGGCCCACAGTTAAATGTGATTTTTGGCCCTTTGTAGCATAAAGAACAGGCAGATCTGATATATATTGGCACACTGAGAAGTTACATTGACACTGACACTGTAAAGTGTCACTTAATACATTTTCCTCTCTGTGAAAATTTTTGACAGTGTATTGTTTCATGGACAATTCAAAGGTTTTTCTATCCTACAAAACACTCATGAGTTGAAGCACGTGTAATTCATGCTCGTAATTGCGTCTGGTCTATGGATCTGAAAAAGATAGTGTGGCTTTTTCTGCTCAAATGTTGCTCTGGAGGTCTGATAATGCTTCCAAATATTGATCAGGATTTGAAATATAATAACATTTAATGGCTATTATAACATTAGCTATCAGTTAAACTAAACTGAATTTGTTCATGGTGCATAGAGATAAAATTTCATCAGCATTATGCTGGATGACTCTGCATTTAACCATAAGGCCATTGGGTCATGAGCAATAAAAAATAAACATGTGAATAGTATTAGAGAAAATCTGTGAATACTGTACATTACTGTTCAAATTTGTATAGCGTGTTTCACAATACAAATCACTTCAAAGCAGCTTTACAGTGTCTACATTACAGTTTAGGCTGATATGTTGGTAGAGGTGACTGAGTGTCCACACTGTAGTCTCTGATGAGAACCTGTTCTGTGTTCATAGCTGTCTCTGCAAAGATCCAGCAGCTTCAAAGACTTCATGAAGTCAAAGCCATCATCTCCTGTAGTGAGCCCTGAGGCTACCTTGGATGAAACTGTAAGTGCAGTAGTTTTTTATATTTGAAATGATGTTGCAGTGAGAGTATTAAAGTATTATGAGTATCGACATATTACATAATGTGAAGCTGTGCAAATTATTGACAAATATCTGCTGTCTCAGAGGCGAAAAACAACAGCATAAACTAATTCTATATTCATTTGCAAAGCACCTTAAACTGTTAGAATGGTGCTTAATAACGGTTTCATCTCAAAACCACACTGTTTTAAAAATATCTAGACAGGATGTCATCCTTTCATGAGCCATTCAAGGAGAGAGCCTGCTTAGCTTTCAGTCTGCTTTTAAGAGTAGTGATTATTAAGAGAGCAATTTTGGTTTAATAAGTTTAATAGTATTTTATATGTGTGTGTGTGTGTGTGTATGTGTGTGTGTGTGTGTGTATATATATATATATATATATATATAAATTTCCATTCAAAACTTTGAGCTCAATAAGATTTTTTTTGAAGAAATGCATACTTTTAAATATTAAAAAAGTGACAGTAAAAAATTTTTTAGTATAGTTTAGTGTTTGTGTTAGTGTTTTTCTTTTGGAAATAATAAGAAATGTTTCTTGAGCAGTAGAAAACAGTAATTTTAATGTGTAATAATTTTTCATAATATTTCTATTTTTACTTTATTTTTGCAATGCAGTCACGGTTAGCCTATAAGAGACTTAATAATATTACTTTCAAAAACATATATATATATATATATATATATATATACACACATATATATATATATATATATATATATATATATATATACACACACACACATATATATACACACACATATATATATATAATTTATATATTATTTATTATTTTAACATTATTTTATACATGTATAACATAATTTATTTTTCTAATAAATATGAATATATATTGTTAAAACAATGTTCTATTTGACAACGAAAGTGTTGAATAGTGTGAAATAACCTTCTGCATGGGAGGCAGTAAGTTATGCTGCTGAAGTAAAAACACAAAGGTACTGTAACAGACTGATGTAAAATCCCCAGGTACTTTTGATTTTTGTCTGTGCCTTTGATAACTGCACACGTTATCTTCGCAGTAAATGGAAGAGCCTCTGACATTAAGAGGTAGAGCTCAGAGAGGAGGAGCCACTGTGGTAGAGTGAAACACAAAAACACAGAAACCAACGTCACAGACTTTACTGGAATCCTCCTGAGAACAGGCCCCATCACTTTAAAACTAACAGTACTTGTATTGTGGTTATACCACAAGCAAATATGTGCTGATTCAGCTCAGCTAGGACACTTCTGAACATAACATGGAACATTAGAAATGGGTTATGAATAACACATCAAAGAACTGCAAACAGTGATGGAGCCAGAACACAGTGCATAGAACAACCAGTCTAGCAACAATTGTTCATTGCCTTTAGCTGTTTTTAGATAAGAGGAAGTTTGATGAGTCGATAAGACAAGTTTAGTAGCTGAGCAAGTGCACAGTCTTTTCACAATTTCTAAAAGTATCATATTTTTGTGAAATTTCTTACAGCAGTTGGAGGGTGCACCACCAGAGGATTCAGGGAAAAGTAACGGAAAACTTGGAAAGCGATGGAGAAATGTCATATCTCGCACTATGACCCGTAAAACATCCAAGATGGTACAGAAAGCCCTTGCAGAGGAGGGGGTAGGTTGAAAGCACAAGTATTATGTATACGTTCTCTGTGACTCTTAAGTAGACATTCTTTACAGAAAGTATTAATCCTTAGTTAATGTTCATTGCTAAAACATTTTAGCATTTCAAGTTCTGTAAATTAAATTATATTTAAAATATAAATTTTATAAATTATGTGGCTAATTTTAAAATAGCATTAAACTATATTAATAAATGCTATAAAAGATATATTAATGATAACTAATGTAACACTATTGTAAAATGTTACCAAGGTTAAATTCACATTTAATATTGGTGGTAAACGTCTGTTAAAATATCTCAGTCCCATAAACAGTGTATTATGTATTTTATTTTATTTTATTTTATTTTATTTTAAAGTAAACTAACATACTAGCAACCATCTAAGAAAAGCACTAAAACCTGGTTTCACAGACAGGGCTTAGATTAGGCCAGCAGTAGGCCTTAAATTAGGATATTTAAGTAGCTTTTATAAACATGCATTAGTAAAAAACAAACAAAAAAAAATCACTGTTTTGCATCTTTTGACATACAGTTTAAGATATGTCAGTGCAAGTTGCTTTAAGATAAAACAGCTCAAATCTGCATTTTAGTCTGGGACTAGTCTTAAGCCTTGTCTGTTAAACCGGGCATTAACGTAACAGATTGAATTTGTCTCCCCCGTGTGGATGATATCAGGATATTTTAAACAGTCAGAATTGTGACCTAACTTTGCTGAGATTCAGCATGTTTCCAGTGGTGTAAAGTTAGGTCACAATTCACAAACAAATTCATGAGGGTAAGAATTCAAATGAACTGTTAAATGTTACATTTGTTGGTTTCAGAATGAGAGTGGGGAGGACGGCTCCATGTCTCCGATGTCTCCAAGTGACTGGATGCCAGATCTCACTGCTGGGAACAGAATATCTGTGTGCTCCAACAGTTCAGAGGACATAATACACAGCCCTCTCTCACGCCAGCTCTCTGGATGTAAGCCATCTCAGACTGGCACAATATAAAGCTAAACCAAGATCATATAAGGATGATTGATTTATTTCCCTGATGTGCAGGTTCTGACAGACAGAGTCTGGACAGCGGCTTCAGCCAGAGAGACAGTATGAGACTGGAGGACAGCACCTACACAGGGCCCTTCTGCGGCAGAGCCCTCGTCCACACTGACTTCACCCCCAGTCCATATGACATGGAATCTCTCAAACTGCAGGTCAGCCTTTTAAAAAGTGCTATTTCTACTAGATAAAAAGCAACCAGTATATTATTATAAAAAAATCTTGTGTTTCATGGAGGAAAGTCAACTAATCCTAAAAAAAATGAATACGAAAGTAACGAAATACAAGTAACTTAGTTACGTATTTAAAATACAAAATTTGAGTAACTGTATTTCATTACAGTTATATTTTAAATGGGTGGTAATCAGATTACAGTTACATCTGAAAAGTATTTTAGATTACCAAAGTGATTACTTTGAATTTTAATGTCATTTAAACAGCGATTGGTGATTCTCTGACTCTGACAGTCTGAGTTAATTTTCATGTTTTCGACTGTTTTCATGTTTTGTGATAGTTGTTTGTGAGTCATTATACAATGACTCACAAACAACTATCACAAAACATGAAAACAGCTGAAAACATGAAAATTAACTCAGACTGTCAGAGTCTGAATTAATAAAATTGTAAAAAAGTTCACTGCAACCTTTTCTCACAATTTGTTTTTCCCCTCTCAATTGTGAGTTTTCATTTCACAATTCCGACTTCTTTTTCTCAGAATTGCGAGATTTAAACTCACAATTGCAAGTTATAAAGTCAGAATTGGGAGATATAAACTTTTTTCTTGCAATTGTGAATTTAGTATGTGAGTTAAATGTCATAATTCTGACTTTTCTCAATATTGTGAGTTTATATCTCATATTTTTGACTTTTCTCAATATTGTGAGTTCATATCTCATAATTCTGACTTTATAACTCGCAATTGCAACTTTATATCACGTAATTCTGGAGCACTTCCTGTGTTATTTGCCAACTCGTGAAGAATCGCTTGTTTGTTTTCCTCACTTGTAAGTCGCTTTGGATAAAAGCGTCTGCTAAATGAATAAATGTAAATGTAAATGTAAATTCTGAGGGAAAAAGTCAGAATTGTGAGATAAAAACTTGCAATGACCTTTTTTGTGTTTGTTACACTCTTATTAGGATTCCAAAGTATTCTAAAGTATTTAGATTAAGTTCCTAAACTTGAGTAATATAACGAAATACGTTACAAATGACTTTTTAAAGCATGTATTTTTATCTGTAGTGAAATACATGCTTTAAAAAGTAACCTACCCAGCCCTGAGTATATTGTAAGTAGTGCATTGATATTTTTAAAAACACACAGAAAGGAGACATTATCCAGATCATTGAGAAGCCACCAGTAGGCACCTGGACTGGTAAACTCAATAACAAAGTGGGCTCCTTTAAATTCATCTACGTCACAATACTGCCAGAGGAGGACACCCCACCAAAGAGGAAGCGATGCCACAGTCACGGACACCAGAAACCCAAACCAAAAACCTTGGAGGAAGTTCTGGAGAGAATAGGCCTAACTGTAAGCCTCAAGATACTTTCATTACTGTTTTCTTTTAAATTTGTGTGCCATTACATCATAGTACAAGAGGATCTGCTCTTAGACTTCTTATGATTGACTCCACTGTGTGCCCAGGAGCTGGTATCTCTTCTGTCCATGCATGGCTTCCAGAGTTTGGAGGACTTCACAGGCCTGAAGGAGTCTCATCTGAACGAGCTGAACATTACAGACCCTGAGCAACGAGTAAAGATATTGAAAGCAACCGAACTGCTTCATGATTGTACGTCCAATTAGAGCCATGGAGTCTAGACTCTTATCCTAATTGTGTCCAACATAGTTTTCATTTGTACATATTTATAACTGAGATCTGTACTAACATCCTTTCTGTTCTCCAGCGGAGGATGAATCCGATAACGAGGAGCAAAAGACTGAAATGCCACGGGACTCGGGTTGTTACGAGAGCACGGAGAACCTGGCAAACGGAGGAGACGAGCCCCAGGTGGAATCCAAACCGGAGCCAGAAACCGATCCGGACACAGAAACAAAGCTCAATGCTGTTCAGGAACAACTGCAGGAGATGAAGGTGGAGGATAGTCCTGAGCATCAAACAGAGTGAAGCTCTGCAAGTGGATCGAGAGTGTCATAACCACATGCTGGATTAAATTACATGAAGAAAATATTTTATATGCACAGCGTATGCAGAAGCCAATAGGTCTTCTTAGAAGATGGCATAAAGGTCTTGAAGGTACTATCATCTATGGAAATCTTTCTCTCTTTGACTTTATTGCTCAGAAAGTCTGAACCACATTAAATGTCTTCAAAATCTTCAAATGTTTTTTTGAGCGATTTTGAAAAACCGACTTCGCACAAAGCAATTTTCCATGGATTAAATCCAAGGCTATGTTCTTACATCATAAAATAATTTGCATGATCGTACAATTTTGACTTTAGATATTAATCACAAGGTTTTCTAGTAAATTGACTGATAGCAACTTGTACTGACATATCATAAAATATGTCACTGCCGTTGTTTTGTCTCAAGATGCGCACCAGTAATGTTTTTTCTAAGTGTATGTTTATAAAAGAAACTTACTTACCTAATTGAACTAAGGCCTAATCCTGACTTAAGCCCTGTCTGTGAAACTGGCCCTATATGTATTATATATGTGATCTAACTGTGATTCTCTAATATCTGAGAGGTTTCATCATCATCATCGTCATACCTTTAGCTATGAAGTTTATATTTTACAAACTACTATTCTTCTGTTTCTGTCGTAATGAATGTATGCGAGTAATATGCAATTCGCACAAAAAAAGTCTTTTTTTTTTACTTGGCATGAAAGAGGAGAAGCACATTATTCAATTAATGCACATGTACTTGCATATTATTCTTTTGCTTGGTACCTGTTTGTGGCAGTGTTTGTTATGATATGATTTTTTCAAAGCTGTTGATTTAATACTTATTTCTTTTTTTTACTGTTCTGTTTGTCTTGATATTGATGTCTGTATCTTCAGGATTTTCTTTAACAAAAAAAAAAACAATTTCGAAACTACACCACAAGAAATAGTAATAATACCATATAATTTAATGAACATACATATACACACAAATTCATAAAGTAGAAAGTGAATAATATGAGGATATACATGATCACAGTGTTATTACCAAGCAAACTGAACATAACCCAATTTGTGATGACGTACAATGTGTACATTATGCATTGTATCCAATTAGCTAGAGCAGACCATAATTTGCTAATATTCCAAACTTACACGTTACACTGACTTGGCATTAAAGATTTTGATTTTGTTGTGCCTCATTTAGTAAATGAGCATATTAGCATATTATGACAAGTTTGATGATTAAAAAAAAAAGTTGTGAGATTGATCCAGCGCAACTTTAAGCACATCTCCATATTTTCAGTAATACCTTCAGCCTAGCAAAAGAATATTCACATCTTCCATACACAGTAACAGTGTAATTAAACATCTGATAGAAGCACATTCTGTTATGAAAGACTACATTTCCAGCAATAATGGAACCCTCAACACATTTTTTAACACCAGTAGAGGTACTAACAATCAAACTAAATGCATCACAAACATTCCAGCTCATACACTTCTAAATGCTTTAAGATGGCACTGAACTGGCAACCATTTTAAGATGGCTCTTCCAAGTGACAAAATCCTTAATTCACGTCTAAACAATACTGCCCATGTTTCCTTCTCTGAAATAAATATGTAGCTGGTTATGATGAGAAATGCATGTAAAAATATATGAGTCCATAGGTCCCTGATGTCTGTAGGTGTGTCCCTTACAAGTGCCCATCGACATACTACAGTGAAATTAGTAAATCCGAGTACAATGCACATTCGCTTCTACACTGAGGCAAGTTTTGCTACCTTAAACATGGTGAAAAGAATGCGTGGAAAATGAAAAACAAGCACAATTTAAAGATATTTCTCAATTGAATGCAAAAGCATGCTTAAATGACACTGAACCTTCCAGAGTCTAGGCTTGGAAAAGCCAGCCGACCAATCCAGCTTCATTTTCAGATGTAAAACTTTCTCTTTCATTTATTCTGTGCACAAACACGCCACCTGGCCTTGAGTAATAATATCTGACTCGTAGGGAAAAGAAAAGCAGGGAAAGATAGTATGTTGCTCAAATGTCAGGCGGTTGTGGATAAGACCTCGCTAAGTAAGTAAGACAATATGGAAGGAACGTAGTAAGTTGAAGATCAAAATAATAGTAATAACAAATCAGACATGTTTTCCACTTCTTATAGGGAATTTGCAGCTTCTCAGTCTTTTTTACATTATGTACATTAACTCCATGGCTTTTTTGCATTCTGATAGATCATTAGCATTGTATAAAAATGATATTGATTGACTTACATGTATGAGTAGTACTGGGGGATTATGGAGTCTTCTGTAGATGCAATGGTAGAGCATAGATAAGGCACTCTTACTGATGCAGATCGGCCTGTACACACTGGCACAAACATCTCACAGCCTCTGCTTTCTACCATCCATGTTGATTGTAAAATCCAGTCTGAGCATAACTTTCTGATTTGACATTGAGTTGAATCGCATTTATAACTGACTGAGTTACTAAGCTGATCCAAATGATCCCATTTCAACAGAATAAAGCCGTTTTATTGGGCCTAGTGTCAGTTTATGACTAAAGCACTTTTCCTTATCACACTTTGAAAAACAGCAACAAAAAAGTCTAATCCAATGGGCATTTTGCACAAACTACTATAGAAGCTAGTAATGGGTTTTACAGGGCACACAAATGGTTAGGAATAATGGAGGCAGGCTATAGAGAAACAGGTAATGATACTGAAAAAAACAACCGAACATTTCACAAGCTCTTTCGAGGGAAATAATGTCTTCTTTGCGTTTCAGGGTAGCCCAATCTCATCTGATTCAGTCTGTGGCCACCCATTTCCCTCGTTGTGAGTTTCATCATGCTGTGATTCAGAGAGGGAGTCTCAAGACCTCCAGATCTAGTCGCTCTGGGATAACTCGCTCCGCAAAAGAGTATCAGAGAACATAGGCCGCAGCTTTGAACATCAGAGTCGAACAGTTTTTCTGTGCATGTTCCTTCACGTGAGCACATTCAGAAGTTTGAGAAAAGTCTGGAGAATGCCGCCAAAGCTAGTGGGTTGACTCTTTGATGACTGCCGGGGCGATGGCGTTGGGGGACGTTGGCGAGGGGGGTTTCTCTTCTTTAGGGGAGCTGGCGCTTTTCTGGCCTGCACCAATGCCAGGTTTGGCTTCATCAGGGGTGTGCTCGTTGGGAATCAGGGGAGCTGAGGATTTCTGAAGGAAACGAAAACACATTAGTAATCAAGGAGTGATGTTCACATAAATGAGAATATGTGAGTGCCATTGTTCTTAACCAGGGGTAAATACCCCAGTAGGTACTTAAGCAGGTTTCAGAGGGAACTTGGAAAGATTTTGTAAAGCCCAAGCCTCTAATAGAGTGCATCAGTGCCCACCCAATTTATTAGCAGCCTTGGTTACAGACTGAACGGTTAATTTGAAGCAAAAATCAGGTAAAAAGTCAAGACTGTGTACTTTACAGATTTAATGAGGGAAAGACCTACAATCCCAAAAAGTACTGCAAATGACCAATCAAATTAAAATTGAGAAATACAAAACTATTGATTAAAATTGAAATCTTGAAATCAATATATATATATATATACACACATTTGAATTTCTCAGTAGAGTGTAGAGAGAAGTGATTAAATCGATTACATCATTCGCAGTGCTTCATGGAAGTTAGAAGCTGTCACAGAATTCTTTTGGAGCAATGTGCTTGTTTTCATTCTCTGATTGGTGGACATTTCTGTGCAGAATCATGGGTAATGTTGTTTTTCACTAAGAATTTCACTGGTAAACATGTTAATTTCAAAAATATGTAGAAATAATGTTATGGCTTCAGCAAATACATTTACAGAACCATCGATTAACCACCTCTTAGCTCACAGTAGGTCTGTCGTTCAAAATCAATTCCTCTAGGGAAAGATGAATGGGATTTATACTTCAGGAACCTTATTAAAGAGAGAGGAAACTACTGGATTCTTAAGTTAATGATCATAATAGTGGCCATAGCCAATTTAATCCTATCAATGATAATTCTCAATTATCTTTACTATAATGAAAGTTAAAGAGAAAAAAAGGTTCTGTGGAAGAACATAAGACAAAATAGCAACCTCTAAATCAATTTAACCCTTGAAATCATTAGATAAGGTTAAAAAAAATAATTTTATACAGACTGCACTAACGAAAATCAACTTCTAGTCGATGAAATATTTCAGAGCCAAGGATAACTAGAAAAATATACAGAAATTGTTCAAAAATAACTTCCCTGACATGACCATGGCAACCCTGAACCAACTGCCGAAACATATTTATATTTTTACTGATATATTGGACATGCAGTGCTGTACAGACTTCAGCACTAATGAAAGCCACATTAAGCTAAAACCACTTAATGCATTCATTTACTACACATAGTTCTTTTCTCTGGCCTTCTAACCCTCCCAGCTCTTAGGGTAATTGATTTAGGATCTTTCTTGCAGACTCACTACTCAACGCTCAGGAAGGCAGCCAGCAACATTTCTGCCAAATGTACCCTGGCTTGTTCACTCACACACTTATAAAAATGCTGTCTTACTGTGGTTTGTGAAACAGGGTTGCTGCTCTTATTGGTAGAAGCAGCAGACGCATCCGAGGGGGCAGGGTTTGACGAGTCTTCCAGCATCACACCTCTTCTGTCCAACACACTAGAAGGAGAGAAAGACAGAGATATATAATCCACTGTTTGGATGTGGCACAAACCATGTAGATTCTGCAAAGAAATTCTGGAGCTTTTCTAAAAACTAACATCATATTTTGCTGTCTAATGCAATGAAATCCAAAGTATCAAAATACTTTTTGGGGCCACTGCATACAAGCAAAACTACAGTAATGTTCCTACCTGGGGTAAGTAGGGCCACACAGAACCTCACAGCAGTTCTTGATGATGTTCTTGTGACTGTAGGGGTTCTGCACACGGTTCTTTCCCGACCACGAACCTTTGATCTGCGAAGTAAAGACGAAGGGCTTAACTTTGAAAAGAAAACCAGCACAATGTCACAACTGCTGACAAATTCTGATTGAACCTCCAAACTTCTACTATCTTCTATCTTGATGTTTTATGTTATAAAGTCTCCGTGCAAAAAGGAGGCTTGATAAAAAAGAATCTCTTATTTGTTATCCTTTATTTAAATGTGCTGTTTTAGTTCTCGCCATACCATTCCCTATGGATTTCATTTGATCTAGTCAAGCACTTCAAAGTTCTTCATCTTAAAAAGTCATGCTTTTACTGTTTTATCTGCTTCTAGATAGAAATGTATGCATGCATCACAGGCAAATCTGAAGAGAAAAAAAAATCTCGTTTCATGTGTGATAATCACCAACAGAAATGCTACAAGGTTCAGGTTTCAGTATGTAGTTTAGTTGTATCCGAATTTTAATGGCAACTATGTCTGCGGGTATTGATAAATCTATTTTAAGCAGGATCTATTTTATAAAAAATCAAAGGCGAACAACCATCATGTCACACCATATTGCTGGCAGCAATTGCATCCTTCTCTCAAACTTCCTCCCTTTCTTGCTTTTTTTTTTTACTCCTCATTAACAGGAAAAGTAGGGCCAGAGGGCAAATGTGGCAAGAAAACATTTTAAATTAATCATTAGGGCTAAGTGTGAAAGTGCCACAGAACTACAGATTCTGCAAAACTAAATCAGAGCACTCAAATTGCTGCAGGGAATCCAAGCACATATATATATATATATATATATATATATATGCAATATATGCATATGTTTGAGTATGCAGCATGGTAGATATTTTCTATGAATAGGGCACACGACAGGATATGAAACTCTCCATTTTTTTTCATTGCTTAACCTTTAGAAAATGTTGATCGGATATCAGTTTCGTTTTTTATCATTTTCTAGGGGGTTTGGAATTTTTGTAAACCTATGACTAAACAAGTGTGACTTTTGCAACTAATTATAACCCTGATTTCTGTGATTTTCTAGCAAATAAGCCAACTAATAAAATCTTAAATCAACAAATAAATGAAATAAAATAAAAAATAAAGCCTATGTAACAGTGTTGCCAGATTTATAATTACACAAAATTATTTAAATTATTAAACGTAGAATATTTAGGTTTCATTTCAATGAGGAAAGTCATGTGAGAATAGAATTAGCAAAATGTGGGACTCAAAAGTCATGTTTTTCGTTTATTTTTTAACATATTTTATTTAATATTTTATAGTTAATTAATAGTTTATAATTAAAATTAGCTTTAAAAATATTCAGAAATATTTTACTACAATGAATTAAATATCAGTTCAAAAAATGTCAAATTATTATATTTTTTGATGCAGTCAAGAAATCAGGAGGCCAAAATTTTCATTTTTATAATGTGCATAAACATCTGATGCATTGAAAGCTTCTTTTCATGCAAGGTTAATCTTATGTTACATAATGGTTTATCTAACAGCATACAGTTACTATAAAAACAAGGGATTTGTGCCTCTAATGCTTTGAAAAACGTAATGGGACACAAGTGTGTACCCTGTTCATAAACAGTGCCATAAATACTGTATATACTGCACATAAAACTCTTGTTGAGATGTTTTCTGTGATTTCTTATCGCAGAGAAAGCACTGTTGCCAAGGTGACTGCTGGATTAGTGTACTGAAATGCTTTAGGGCATGTGTTTATCTTTCCAGCCATGTGACAGCAGCAGGAATCAAGAACCGACAGTAGACTTTGGAACAGACAGGTAAGAAACACACTTACGTCCTCATTGGTGGTTTGGTTGAGGGAGATCAAGTAGGTGTGGAAGCCAGTCAATCCCACCACAGACCAGAGGGTGAAAAAACACACCAGAACCTCCAACACAGTGCAATGGGGAGTCAAGGAAACAACATGCTCAAAAAAATCTACAATATGGAAAAAGTGTTAATTTTTATTGGTATTCTTAAATGTCTTTGTTCAGTAATACAAAAGATTTTGGAAAAAAAAAAAAAAAGTGCTATGTGCCTGTTCAAATGTTACACAATTAGCACACAAACACTATGTTTAGCTTGATATATCATTCACAACATGGCAGGTTTATGAGGAGCTCATTTTGTTTTGAGTCTTCAGCAAGTGGCTCTGAATCTCAAATGAAAGGATATGTTCCAGGAGTTTCTTTAAGGGTATTCACAAATCCTGAGTCCACAGATCCTATAAAGCACACAAAATTGTATTTATTTACATCAAGTATCCATGCATGCATTGCAAGCAGTAAGTCACTCTATCAGAGGTCTCAGCATCTCACATTCTCTCCCATCATTACATGTTCAGAAGATTTTCGCACATCCACCCACACTCTGCTAGTGCTGAGATATTTTGTACTGTTCGTTTACATGCACCTTTTCAACCAAAGTAGTTATATTTGCATTCTGGCTCGTAATCTGATGAAGGAATAGTTTACCCCAAAATTGAAATTTTGTCATTATTCACCATAACATTCAAAAAAGGATGAAAGACATACTATAAAAAAAAGCATCAGAGTAGTCTGTTACTTGTACATACTATATAATATTTGATGTGATAAAAAAAACAAAATGTATGTCATTTTTCACTAATGTTTTAAACCACTCTGCAGCTCTCAAATTAAATATGACACCTATGGTGAAGGTTTGGCATGATGACATTTGGTTATGTGATACTTGAGAACTTAAATATCATTCTGTACATCATACAAAGCAATCATATGCCTTCAGAAGATTTATATAGAGCATATTTTAGCGCACTTTTAGGGTCATTTGCAGTTTTTTTTTTTTTTGGATCTTGACAGGACAGTATCACTATAAATGCTTTGAAGAATATTTAAAAATTCCATTTTTGTTAAAAAAAAAAAACAAAAAAAAAACACCATATTGGATTGGAATTACATGAAGGTGAGTAAATAATTACATAACATTTATTTTTTTGGTGAACTAATCTTTTAATAAATCTAATACTGCTATGTCAATTAGAATGAAAAGTGTTCAAGTAAATAAATGATCTGACTGTCCTCAATCCACATTAGAGTCCGATTGAAAGAGTGAAAGAGGTGGTGCATGCAATATCTTAACCTGTTCATCAGAACAATAACTGCCATTTAAACCGTTAAATACAAAAACATTTACAATCAGATTAAAAAACCTTGTGCAACTCTCTTTCAACTGATGAGAAGAAACTTTCTAGGTATATTTTTAGATTATGTTAGAAAAGCAAACCTGCTAGTTACACACTGGTTTGAAGTTTCCTACTGTGTCTACAATGGAAGAGACCAATGACTGCAGATACATACGGTAAGAACTAAATTAGATTAAATGATTTAAATTCATAGACCAGACATCAGAAACGGCACAAGCTGGATTTGATGAACGATTGCAACTGATTTAAAAACGTAATGAAAAGAAAGCATAAAAATGATAAGTACATGTGATATTTGTAAAAGAAAAAAACGTGTATTTGAAGTGTATTGGGAAAATACTCTTCACTGTGTCAAATAGAAACACTCAACATGCACAGTGTAAACATCTTTGTTTATTATAATAAGAGAGATCTCATTTTGTTGGGTTGCCACATTTATCCACTGTCAACGTGGTGTGGGTTAAGTATGCTGTCTCTGATAAGACTCATAAGTTTCTTGTTGCTATGGCAATTTTGACACTCAAAGCAGCTTTTTGAATGCACAGACCTTTTGTTTAAAGTACATGTGCTCGATAAACCGCACTTTCAAAATCTGCAGTTTGACTAAAATTATTCCGACTGTCTAAAATATGTGCATATAAACAGTGTCATAAAAACCAAATTACTGAATTATATCTCAAAATGAATTAGGATGTGTTTTACTTTGATATTCAGATCACAGGATCAGAGCAAATTGCCTGCTCCTCTCTCATCCTTGCTCCATCCATGATAGAGGAAGATCAAAGAAAAGCAGAGAGCATTGTGGCTCTTCTAATGTCCTGATCGGACTGAACCACACCTGAGAGAACAGCATTTTGTGTGTCGCTTAAAAGCACCTGTTTTCCCAGAAACCTCGATCATTAAACCCGGTGTACCATCTGTGCATTTTAAATGATTATCGATAACATGAAAATTTAATTTCCTCTTTCAAATAATCTATTTTTGCATGTCTACACTAAAGACATACATGCACACCTATTCACTTCAAACACACAATTTCTTGCTGCGATACTCACGTAGAACCACATGGACGATGTCGAAGGCGAAGATATAGATGGTGAGTAGAGACAGCGAGAGTGTAAACAGGTAGAAATATCGGTAATTCCTCTTTCCTACGCAGTTTCCGACCCAGGGACAATGATGGTCAAACCGATCTGAGGGAAAGACGCACAGAATCTTGAGACTTTACAAACAAACTTTCTCATAATAATTTGTGACAGTCTGAAAGTCAGTTTCTACATTCACACAGCAGTGGTGAGTTTTCTGGCAGAGACAGTTAGATATTTTTAGCGGCTAAAAATATCTGGAGATGGTACCCAAACTAGAGATTGTGTGTGTGTGTGTGGCAGGTGCAGGCCGCCCAGACAAACGGTCCTGTGTTCAGTATGACTGTGCAAAGAGAGCAAAACTGAGCCCTCAGTGAACTCTCTAATATGAGCATAATATCTCACTAACCTTAATATGTGTGAGCGAGTGTGCCGTCTGACTCATCTCTCAACAATTCACTATTTTACTGGAGTATCAAATGGCACGTACATGTGCAACTATATCAAAGGTAAGAATTCTTGTGAATTCCTGTGTAAATAAAATTACCCGACAAACCACCATAACTGCAGCAAATTATTTTTATGGATCCAAAACAAATTCTAAACCTAGTGAAACTGGCAACAAATATTTCATAAACTGAATTGAAATGTCAACGTTTTTTTTTGGCCTTGTAAAGTTCAATTCATTAGATGACCCAGAATACCAAGTAAATATATATAAAATATACCAATATTTTTAGATCACGATAGCCATGTATTAATGTATTCACGTTAACAAATTGATCACTTTATATATGGAACTGTATATATAATGTGTTAAATCTATCACAATACTAAAATATCTGTTGATACAAGATATTAATATTTCGTAATACACTATTTCAATATTTTTTCAAAGGTAATATATTCCTGTAAATGCAAAGCACTAAATTTTTCAGTCACATGATCCTTCATTCTAATATGCTGATGATTTGCTCATAAAGGAAAATGTAGTACTATTAGTTAGCTGTTTAATATTTTTGTATTTTTTTGATGTACAGAAAATTCAAAAGAGCAGTGTTTAAAGTATTTGAAATAGAAATCTTTTGTAATGTTATAAATGAAACACTTATCACTGTCAAGCCGTGTTGAAACCAGTGTTCAGACTGTATTGTATAAAGCAATATATAAATAATGGTGACTTGACTATGAATACCTTTAATGTCACTTTCGCTCAATTTAATGCATCCTTGTTGAATAAAAGTATTAATTTCTTTTTCTTTTTTTTTAAAACAGCACTGACTACCAAAATTCAGTCATTCAGAAAAAAGCACACCTCTTCTCAACAAGCCACACTATTTGAGATACTATTCATCACTGTAGTACAAAAGGTTAAGGTTTTTAAACACTCACCCACACAGTTGTCACAGATGCTGCAGTGAGAAGCACGAGGGGGTCTGAAGATCTTGCAGGTGTAGCAGTACTTCAACTTGACGATCTGGTTGTTAATTTGCACATTCTTGATGCGGGGCGGAGGTCGCTGTCCAGCCAAGACGTTCCCATTGGCCGCTTCTGCAAGAGATGGGTAGAAACGATAAACGTGGAGAATGAACTTGGGAGTATATGTGTGGATTTGTGAAAAGAGTCACACCCTCAAATACAAAATAGTTTGATTTTCTTTTATGGTGAAGGTATGATAACGTATAATGATTTTTGTACTAAAGTTGAATGAGGTTGAAATGCTCTCCTAGAGAGATTATTTACCAATCCAATGCATGAATTAAAAAAAAAAAAGATGTCAAAGGAAATTATTAGAAAACATGAAGGAGATAAGCCAGTCATTATCCCAAAATAAGGATCTTGTACCATCCTGAAAGGGTTTATTTTGCAATAATCACAGGCTGACTGCACATTATCCCAAATTATTATATCAAATCAGTAAATAAATCTACACAAAATATTAATTTAAATGATCATGATTTGATTTTTTGAGAAGAAAGATGGAACTAGCGCACTGTTTGACAGGGAAACAGTATCAAAAATATTTGACCACAAAATGATGAAGTGGCCAATGCAAAGATCATGTAATAAATTCTGGAGTGTACATATTAACGAAAACTTTTATTTGTGACTTCTTGTCTCCTTGGATCCGAATGCTTTGAACGCATATCCAGACTACCGATCTAAGAATTTCATCTTCCTTTTCCTTTATTTCCATTTGCTCAAAATGACTCATTTTCATCTGTTCTGAATGCGACAATAATGAAGGCAAAGCACTTCATTTACAAGACGAGACTCGAATTTTACCACACAGTGGAAAAGGTAATTTTCTTACATTTGTCAGCTCTGTATACTCCAGGGAAGTGGCAGCATTAGCGTGCTCAGGAGGCAGAACTACACAGCTGCCTCTTAATCCACATGCCAGTGTTGGCTAAAACAGCACATCCATACTTGCATCTGATCCAGTATTAGCCACTTTTAATCAACCACACAGACATTCATCTAAAAATAGCATATTAAAGCTGGGATGTTGAAATGGAGCAGAGACGGCAGAGGAAATTTGTAGAAATCAATCTTCGCCCTGCCCTGCTGCAGTACTCAAACAAAACTGCCCTATTTTAAGAGGGTACAGCAGAATCAATACCAAAATTTTGGCTTATGATAGCAGTCCCAAAAACAAAAAATAAAAAAACAAATAAGTAACCTTGAGCGACTGATGATTTGAAATTAAACCAGGGTTTTCAGCACATTCAACAATTCAATGTCAATAATTTGTGAGGAATCTTTTGTTGTTGTTGTTAATCTGATAATGCATTTAGTTCCTTTTTATATAATGAAATAATATAACTTTCTGCACACTACTACAACAAAAATGTTTTGTCTCTCCGTCTCCTCATTGTACAAAAATGTACAGACTTCGATACTGAAATGTTAAAAATGTGTTGAGCGGATTTGTTAACACTTTTGACTAGCCTTTGTGTTCACGCGCTCAACACATGTCTGTGATTGTTTACAATTATCAATGCATGGGAATGTTTGAAAGCACGCTGAAGTGTTTGAATTTGAAAGCATTTTGAAAATACCGTTTGAAAGCAGGCGTCTATCAGCGGACCGGTCCTCTTATAGACGCTTTCTTTCAAACACTCCAGTTTTTATCTGTATAAGAGTTCAGTGAAGAGCTTCAAAAACATCTATTAACTGTCTATTTACTACATGTTTTTGAAGCATTGACCATTGTAGCCAATCACAGACATATATGTTGAGCGCGTGAACACAACGGCCAATCAGAGGTGTTTATGAATCTGCTCAATAAACATATTTTTAAAATTTCAGTATTGACTTGGTATCGAAGTCAGTACTTTTGACAACACTACAAAAAATATTTAATATTTGCTGAAATTTGATAAAAAAACTGCACTTAGATGACTGACTGACTTAAATTACAGAATGAAAAAATGTTTTTAATCACAAATAAGTGATTAATATTCATAAGGATATATGGTTATATATCTGGTTATATACATTGATATACGGTCATTTACAAGGATATATGATTTCTAGACATTGAAAGGTCATGTAAATTTATAAAATCTTACATATACATATTTGTAGTTATGTCAAGCTCTAAAATAATTTATCAGGCAGAAATTCTGAGAAAAAAGTAGTCCAATAAATCCAGTAAATCATAAACATCTGGACAAGTCATGGGGAGCAATCAAATATTGTTGTGGACAGGGGGGGTCAAAGAGGTTACAAACTACTAGTTTATGGGCTGTTCATTCAGGACATGTTTTTGAGATATTTCTAAATTTCAACATTTATGTAAATTTATTAATTTTTATTCTTTTATGTCTGAATTTCCAATATGATGTTATTGTAGTGTTATACATTTTTTGTTTCATTTAATCATTTTAGTACCAGTATACAACGCAATCATATTAGAGAGAGCTGAAGAACAATTCAAGATGTGAATATTTTCCACAAAATCAGTGAAAATGGGGGATAGTGTATAATTAATAAGATAAGACGATACTCTGGGTTATCAGGGGAATAGTCAAAGGAAATGATGTCCTGGTTAAGTGAACATCAGTAATAAAAAATGCCGCACTGCCCCATGGCAAGTCTGAGCGTCAGCGTTGGTGGTGATGTGTAACAACGGTGCTCTTCTATAAAAGAGAAACCAGGGAGGGGAGTTGGGACAAGGGAGGTGGAACGGAGAGAAGTGAGGGTAGAGAGCATAAGGAGATGAGTTCATCTTTACTGTAGCCCAGATCTTGTAATCAGTACAGGGAACGGTGACACGCTGGTGACTGAACTACAGAAGACACTATTCCCACAGAGCCACAACCACACAAACGAATCACTAGAAGTGAAATTAGCAAGACGAGAGCAGCGAGTTATTTTAATCTAATCGCATTTAATTAGTCAGACGCAGCGACGTTAACCTTTGTGACATTCAAAGTAGGACAGAAAAAAAATGGGTAAATGGGTATTTTTGCCTTCTTTTTTTTTGCAATGAAATCCAATAGGCATTTCAGTTTACTTGACTCACTGTGGAAGAGGATGGAAAGATGGAAGATAATCAGCTAAGGCATTTAAAAAAAAAAAGAAAAAAAAAAAGACAAATGTCTCCGGTGAGTCCTAGGATTTGAATGAGCCTCAACAGTTACAGCCAAACACTCCTACAAAAGATAACTTTCACTCAGTATAGTGATAACACTGGCTTCTGTTCAAGGCAGCTGACATATGCCATTGTGTGGGTGTGCAACAGTCATGTGAAAAAATAACTATTTTTTATTTTACTTTTTGTGCCTTTAATGAATAGTAAAGTGAAGAAAAACAGGAAAGTGTGGAGGGAGAGAGAGGCAGGATCAGAAGTGCATGGATCAGACTCAAACTTAAACTTGGAGCAGCTCATGACCTCTGTAGCTGTTAAATCTCACTCGTGCATATTCAGAATTGTGCAGGACAATTTTTTAAGAGAACATGTGCGAATTAGATTTAGTAGTAACATTCAAGGGAATGTTTTCAGTGAATAACAATTCAAATTTTAGTTTGTTCCTCACACAAAGCCAATATAACTTGGAATATAGTACTTTACTGATTGCATTTATTTTTTCTTCCTGATTACTCCTTCCTGGTGCCCGACAGTCCATGTCTTGAACATTTTTGGTGGTGGTATGGTATTTTTATTTAAAAGGAATTAAAGGATCTAAAGGGTTGGAAGAGCCAGGATATTTCTAAATATATCACCGATTGTGTTTATCTGAAAGAAGATAGTCATATACACCTAGGATGGCTTGAGCGTGAGTAAATCATGGGATAGTTTTTATTTTTGGGTGAACTATCCCTTTAAGGACACCATTAAAAAAAATATAATTTCAATTTTAAATATTTGCAAATAGAATTTTTATTTTGAAATAAGCACAAATTCACTCTTAGTCATAGGTAACCAATGGACGACAAAACCAGTCATAAGGGTAAATTTTTTTGAAATTTGAGATTTTTGAATGATATTTATAAATCATCTAAAAGGTGAATAAATAAGTTTCCCATTGATGTATGATTTGTTAGGTTAGGACAACATTTGGCCAGGAGACAACTTTTTGAAAATCTGTAATCTGAGGATGCAAAAAATTCAAAATGTTGAGAAAAATTGCCTTTAATCTTGTCCAAATGAAGTCCTTAGCAATGCATATCCACTCACAAAAACACATTTTTGATATATTTATGTTAGGAAATTTACTAAATATTTTCATGGAATATGATCTTTACTTAATATCCTAATGATTTTTGGCATAAAAGAAAAATCGATAATTTTAACCCATTCAATGTATGATTATTGCTATAGATATACCCATGCTACTTATGATTGGTTTTGTGGTGCAGAGTCACATATACCTAATATGTTGATTTAATTCCTTATTTGATTTAATGGAGTAGAGAAGCATCAAAAATATCAGATATCTTTCCATTTCTAATTATTGTGGGGGGACTTTCTATGGTGGTTATGGCCCTGGTCCTTATTCACTGTCTCGTAATCTTGCATGGAAAAATAGTTGTGTGAACATGTTATTTTATCCTTGAGAAAGGAAAAGAAAGTCATATAGATTTTGATCAACATGAGGGTAAGATTTTTGGAAGAACTATTCCTTAAGTACTTATCTAAAAATTAAAGGTTACAAGTCAAAATACATAGTTGGGTACCCTATTTAAACTGTTCTTCAATATCTGAGGTTATCCAAAAAAAATAAATAAACGTGACCAGATAACCATTATATCCAGCCCATCAAGCTTGAAGTCAAGAAGAACATAATGTTCACAGATGAACTCAGAATTCATGGTCCAACGCACTCAGCTTTTTAATCTCAAAACAAAACAATAAATTAATAAGCAGTTCTGGGTTTACACCGTTCCACTTACGCCACACACCTGCTACACTATTCATGTTCTTCCCCTCACTGGGTCAAAACGCCCACAGATGGCACTGATGGTACAAAATGTGGCATTAAACCTCAAATCCCCTTTCAGGCTCACACTCACCGATCTCCATCTCAATGAAGTTGGCCTCTTCCGGCAATGCCCGTGGCAGCACCCCGGGGTCACTGAAGCTGGTTCTGAGCAGCATGGCCATTACGAAGACGAAGAGCAACACTGCAAACACCGGGATCGCCGGTGACAGGTGCACAGCCAGGTACGGGCACCTGTACAGGACAAGAGAACAAGCAGGGTTACAAAACATGACAAGGAGAACATGAACTTAACAACACAGAGGTTAAATGAGCATATAAAGCATAACAGCTATATCTCTAGTTTCAAAAAGTAAAGCATGGAATTTTTCTGCTATTAATGCCACAAAACAAAATAGGAAACTGTTTGAGAAACCCAACAGCAACATTGGCTCAGCCAATCCTGTGAGTTTGGGGATGGGACTATCTGTTTATCTAAAGCTGGGTGCACAATGTGCAATTTATAATAGTCCTTTCCAACTGTTGCTTGTCAGACTGTACAAACATGATCCCCGCTATAAGCCGTCACACTGTAGGATCTCAGATCTCAGTTGTCATTGATGTCAGACTGTATGGCAGTCAAAACTGGACACACACAAAAACAGTGTTAAGGTAACGCATTACAAGTAATTTGAGTTATGTAATCAGATTACTTTTTCAAGTAACTAGAAAAGTAGTTTCAATTTACAACAAAATATTTAAGTTTCTTTTTCAAATAAGCAAGCTACTTGTAATGGATTACCCCAACAATGTTTTTGTGCGAGTCCATTTTTAACAAGTTTTGACCGCTGTAGACTGACAGCTCTCATGTCCCCATGTTGAGAGAAATAAAGTGGTCATTGCAGTTCTAGATGCATCCTCAAAATGAATAGAAACAGTGAAATGCAATCTCAGAATTTTATTAAATTTCACAAATATACTTTATGTATTTAATCTCAGTTTATTAACCAAGGTCTTTGCAGCTTCGATGATGTAATTCAAACAAACTAATAAGCAAAAATTACTTTAGACTTCCTTCTCCTGTATCCTGTAATCCAGAATGGCAGCATAGCCTCTACTGTACAGGCATAAATATGCTTTTCCTTCAGCCTGAGGCTTATTCATTTTACATTTGGTGTGAAAAGGCCTTAACGTTTGCCAAAAATAGAACCTTTTTTGTTGTTATTAAAAAAACAAAACAAGCAATGAGTAATGCAAACTTGTAATGAATTACTTTTAAAAGTAACTTTCCACAACAATGCAAAAGAAGAGCCATGCGGAGCAAGCAAAAACAATCTATAGCGTTCATTTTGATCATGGCTTTTCTTGAAAATAAAACTGAAAAACGAAGATGTGTGTGTGTGGAGCAAGTGGTGGTTTGTTGTTGTCACACTAATTGCAGCATCAGTTTCTGTGCTCCAATTGGTTTTTTATTTGATGGTTGTCACACTGAAGGACTGTGCCTCAAAACTTCTGTTCTGACACTGCAAGACATCAAGGGTAAAATCTGATTGCAACGGTCACTAGTTTGACAGGTTCGGTTGTCGGCAACTACAGATTATCAAAAACTGAGGAATCATTTAGGATTCACAAAATTAGTCTCAGATGGCCAAAATTGTATATAATATAATATAATATAATACTACATAGGACAAGTGGTTTGGCGAATAGATGGAACATAAAATAAAATGAATTAAAATAAAATATTTCTTAGATTCTATTTGATGATGCAAGAGCCAATAAAAACTTTATACAATCCACATTTATCACATAAATGCTGTTAAGAGTTTTTTCTTCACACATTAATTTCACTAAAGCAAAATGGCAACGGACACATAAAGAATTTGCATTAAAAAGCAAACACTTTAATTGGATTGCCAATGTTTTGGGCTATAACTTTCTTAAATCTAACACAAAAACATTTTAGTTATCTTTCTGATGAAGAAACAGTTGGCTGTTTCTCCTTGAAATAAAAGAACTCATTATTGAAGAGGTTTCGTAATATCTGCCCAGCTCAGTTCTTCCTTAAAGATAGTCTTTTTAAAGCCAACAATGAAGCAGTCAGGGCGGATGTTTACTATGACTGACTGTGCTTTCTCCTTTCCCGCAGGCAGACAGCCATACAGCAATGAATTTCGTTGCTCCCATAAATTGCGGATGACTTGGGTCCGGTAAAAGTGCCTCCCTTTGCTCAGCCCGCAGCAGATTGGTCGGCTCCACAGGCCACTGCATTGAGCTATTAATAGGGTCACCCTGGCTCTCCTAGAGCACTCTCTCCTTCAATGTAGACCTGCTATACTAAGATAATATATGGCTAATACATCACTATAATGGTAAATCTCATCACAGGCACGGTATATTCGCTCTCATGGGGAGATTTGCTACACTTAGTGTTCTGCATGTGAAAAGGACATCTTTACACTAACACTAACTACAATACAGTGAGACAGAAGATATGACTAGAAATACAATACAACACAATACAAAGAACAATATTCCTACCTGTGCCAAACTTGCCACTATGATAGTGTTGTGGGAGGGTGATTACATACAGTTTAAGACAGTGGTTTTCAAAATTGGTTTTCAGGAACTAGAATTATCATATTATCATATTAGTTATATACTATTTTATTACTATTAACAGTTAATACACTTTTAGATTTTCAGTTTTCATCACAATAAATTTATAGTTAATTAAATTTGGTTGTGCTAAGTAATTTTAAGTTTTTTAACATTTGTATATAGCTTCAATTTATTTTTAATTCAGTTTTTGTTTAAGTAATTTTAGTACAAGCCAACCTTGCTGAGGTTTTAATGTAATATTTATATTCTCTTTAATTTCATCTTTATTTCATTAAACAGTTTTTAGGATCAGTTAAAGTATTAGTACACCCCAAAATGAAAATTATCCCATCATTTACTCTCCCTCGAGCCATCCTAGGTGCATGTATATGACTTTCTTCTTTCAGCCAAACACAGAGCTATATTAAAAAATATGATGGCTCTTCCCAGCATTATAAAGGGAGTGAAACGTAACTGAGAATTTGAAGCCCAAACGATGGATGCATCATAAAAGTAATCCATTTGGTTAATAAAGGCCTTCTGAAGTGAAGCTTTTTTGTAAGAAAAATATCCAAAATTATAACTTGCATCACTTCAATGTGTTTCTTGCTATGTAATTTCTTTCTATTTCTTTGTAATTAATTTAAAGTTTCGATTTGAATTGTGTCTTCAAATTGTTCTGTGTATGTGTATACAAATCTAAAAGTACTCTGATGATACAACAAGCTTTAGTGTACATTCCCCAGATAATCTTACACATTTATAATAATATTATAATGTTTTTATTTATCACAACTCTAAGTAATTTATTCCCTATAGTGTTCAAGGCAAAAATCATCTGAATCACTTAGAAAAGTAATAGCACATTTCCCCTCAACAAGCCACATATTTTGATGCATCATTAATACAAACAGATTTACACAGATTTGTTAAATGTTAAATGCTTTTGAAGAGTTAAACTTATCAAGTACAACGTATAATACACAAGATGAATATAGAGTTTTATACAAAATGTAATGTGCCAAACTTATCTTTCTACAATGCATACTAGAACACTGGTTTAACCAGTCTATACTGGCCTTTGGGTTTGTCTCTTCATACGTCATACTTGCTGCTTTAGGAACAGCACACAAAAGATTGCAGCTGTAAGAAATATTAGCAACAGAAAGATTATTTCCAGTCAGACAACATGGTACAACAAGTTGAGCTGTTTCACACACTTGTGTGTCAGCATACCAGAGTCATCAACACACTGGAATTCTACCTGTGGGATGGCTCAGATTAGTTTGATCCATTTTAAACTATGAAACAGCAGAGCTGGTCGATAAAACTTTCCACTGCCCAGATCCTGAGTAGAATGCAGCAGGGAAAACTATTTATTATTGTGAAAGTCGTATTGGGGCAGAGAGTGTGTGTGTGTGTGTGTGTGTGTGTGTGTGTGTCTGCTGATGACTTTAACCATCCTGAACCTGCGCCATCATCAGTTCCTATCACAGCCCTGAGCTTCCCGGACATTACCCATCATTCAGTGTAGGATGTGACTTCACTCCCCATAATCAAAACTAGAGATAAGCAGCTCCAATATTAAAGATTCTGTTATGACTGACATACAAGGTTATTTAACCACCACAATTAGCACTTAAAAAGAATATAAAATATACTCAATTGTTGAAAATCAACACAAATTTCCATTGGCAAACCATTTGACCACAAAAATGTGACAGTTCTGGAACAGGATATTCCACTGCAAAAAATGTAGGGTGGTAATCAATTGGATCACAAAAAATCTGAGTTACACATATCACAATGGAGCTAGACTCAATGAGAGTTTGATAAACAACCCCTAAATAGCCATTTGGCTAGTGGTTAGCATTATCAGTCAGTATCAGTGCAAGTCATTTTATTCTAATTCAAGCGTACAAAGAAAAACCATTGTTGTGTCTGAAGTAACACACCATAGTTCACAACAGGACCAGAAACATTCATCACTAAAGTAAACAGGGTCAGTTTTAATTCATGTGGACTTATATGCAACAAAATAGACGACTAAAATGTTTTGCATATACTTGTTCATGAACGGTGGTATCAAGACATTTAAACACTTGCAATTCAAATCATGAACATTCAAAGCCACTCCTGTCACTGTGTTACAGCATCTCCACCCTTCTGTTTGCCTTCACAGCTAGTGAATTATCTGCAAACTGTTCAACAGAGAAAAGTGAAAAGGACTGTTTTCCACACTTAAGACAACATGAAGCACAACTGCAGAGTTTTATGGCTGGCTATATGGAAAGGCTTATCTGTGTGTTCACAAAATCAATAGAGCTGCTTCATTGGTCAGGCTGGTTTCTAGGTGGAGATTGGTGGGGGCAGGGAGGCCTGACAATTATCATTACTGATAGCGTTCAGCGCAAACATCCGGTATTCCACCGGAAAGGATATTAAGCAGCACAAATGTTTTCAACATTGATAAGAAACTTCTTAAATCAGCATATTAGAATGATTTCTGAAGGATCATGTGACACTGAAAAATTCAACATTTTTCCTGCGTTCACAGGAATATATTACTATTCTATAGGAAATGTATTCCTGTGAACACAAGATCCTTCAGAAATCATTCTGATATGCTGATTTCGTGCTCAAGAGATATATGTGACTATATTCCTTATTTTAACCTTTATCACACAATTATATGTCCCATTCTCGAAACAAGCTTCTTTAATAGATACACCAAATACTGAGAGAAAGATTTTCTGCTTGATATCACTTCTAAGGATGGAAACATGCATTGGTGTATAAATAAATAAAAACAAAAAGTAGGCCAAACTTTATTAAGGGCTGAATGGTCCTGCAAGTCCTGGGAAAAAAAATTCAACATGCAAATAATCACCTCATCCATTTGAATTTTGATGATGTGATATTAAAGTAGTATGCAATAATAGCGCTAAAAATAACAAAGTGGGGAAAGATTTGCAAGAGAACAAATAAACTGCAATGTTACCTCATGTGTTAAGGGACTTTCAGGAAAGCTTAAAGTACAATAGGTGTGGATAATCTGATAAAGTACAAAAGGTTATTTCAGCTGTGTCACACAGATATAAAAATGCTGTAATGTACTGTGACATTGCCATGCCTGAAAATTTCATGCACAGCCTCTGTTAATTCTTCATAAAGTGTTTGCCAATTCAAGAGCAAGTGATTCACGAAGCAAATGAATTACACGTTACAGGCCAAAAAAGCAGTATAATCCCTCATGGAGACAAATTTGCCACAGCTCCAGTTTTGCATTCACATAACACAGGAACACAAAAATCCAAAAGGATGAACAGTCTTCTCTCCTCAAGACCCCTGCAGAGGGAAAGCAACAGACGGCAGCCCTGGAGAACTCACACATACCGTGGCACTGACCACAACCACCAAGTCAAACATTTAACAACTCAGCAGCAACAACATGAGTAACTATCCACCATTCAATGATACACATAAAATGCATAGACATTTAAAGGGATAGTTCACCCAGAAATGAAAAGTATTCACCTTCATTCCAAACCCGTAAGACCTTTGTTCTCCTTCAGAACACAAATTAAAATATTTTTCAGCACTTCCAGGTTCGATGTCAGAACGCTGACTCATCATTGGTCGACGCTGTTCACGTGAGCAGCACGACGCATGCGTGTGATGCTGACGCAGGAGCCAGACGAATAGGAGTCGGTGTTCTGACGTAAAACCTGGAAGTACTGACCGTAAAAAACGTAGGAGAATGGCAAAGAAGAGAAGATTTTGTTGAATAAAGTCGTTTGCACAAAAGGTATATTGTCATCGCTTCATAACATTAAGGTTGCACCACTGTAGTCCCATTGACTGTTTTGATGATGTTTTTAGTACCTCTCTGAACATTGAAAGTGGTGGTTTAATTGCTGTCAATGGGGGATAAAAAAAACTCTTGGATTTCATCAAAAATATTAAGTGTTCCGAAGACGAACAAAGGTCTTACGGGTTTGGAACGACATGAGGGTGAGTAATTAATGACAGAATTTTCATTCTTGGGTGAACTAACTCTTTAACTGCTGAGAAACAAAGCCATAAAACAAACATACAAGACAAAGGCATTGTGAAACCTGAACCATGTACAGTGTAGCGCTCTTTGGTTTGCTGTTAAACTTTCATGTAAGCAGAAACTTTTAAAAAAAAAAAGTATGTTCCAAGCAAAAGGCTGCATCTTTGCAGTCTCCAAAGAACTGTAAACATTCGTCAGCACGACGGAAAGCCGTCTCTCCATTCATTCGATTGGACAATGGGAAAAAATGAGAATGATGTAGGGCGCTTTTCCGCTCAGAGTCGATTTTCTTCTCCGAGCGCTCCTGCGAAAACGCGAGGCACCCGGGGCACATAAACAGCACGCAGAACGCTCACTAGCATAGAAAACTATCCAAAAAAAGCGCCTCTCACTGCACAAAACTCGTTCAGTGTGATTGGGGCCTAAGTCTACATTGCCAAACAAAATTGCAAAAATAATGTCTGTTTTCAAACAGGTTTCCTGATCATTCATTGTCTGGCATTGATGCGCAAACAAACAGCTTGACTCCAAACTGTCAAAGGTCATGTTGCTGTTTTGATAGTGTCACGGTATTTACACAGTTCAGGAATTCAGTTATTATTGTTAACTAATCTTAAACTATTTAAAAAATGTTGTAGATATTTATTACAAATCTAAACTAAAACTAGAAATCTTGCCTATCAAATAACAGAAATAAAATAAGATTATAAAGAATTAAAACTATAACTGAAATAAAAATAATTTAAAGCTATATAGAAATATATATATATTTTTAAATTAACAAAGTACAAAATTACTAAAACAATCGGTTACACTTCATTTTAAGGTGTTCGTGTACTGTAATTATACATTTAAGTACTGAGTAATAATTAACTACATGTACTTACTATAGGTTTAGGGTTAATTGCATTTAATTTTGCATTATATATAGTTATTACTATAGTAACTACATGTAAAAATGACACTGTAAAATAAACTGTTACCAAACAATCTAATATTTGCATTCATATTAATCACCTTTAAGCTGAAGATATCAGGCTAATAGCAAGTGGTTCTTCCGTTCAGTCATTGGAGGACTGACAAACTGAGCGCAGTGTCAGCACTACGTCTTGTACTTTTACACACATACACACATCAGATTTTACACAGAATTTCGAGCCTACACAATCAACTCTCATCTCACTGCTCTAAATCTGATATCCAAAAAGAGGACAACGCATTGCAACCAACACGGGCTTGTTTACACATAAAATCAAAAATTAAAATATAAATGCAGAGACTTTCAGCAAACAATGATACATATGGAGAGGAATGGGAGGGTATGTGGGATACATTCTCTTCGAGAAGACAGAGCAAAAGACAAACCACTTTAGAAAAAAGGTGCATAGTCCAGCCCAGCTTATCAGTCTTGTGCTTGAAACTCAGCCTGCAGAGGAACAAACTGTCCAGAAACAGGACACAGAGCGCAATAATGTGAGCATTCAGCTATACTAAATAAATAATTCCCTGTAAATTCAGAATAGCTGGAAGCAATGTGTTTCCATAAACAATGTCTGTTTCTTCTGGAATTTCATGCTCTGTATTAAATAAAAGATAAAATTAATGTGCACTACTGAGACTGAAGACCCTGTGAACCATATTAACCTCAGATGATATTTAATAATTACGGTTCTTTTGTTATACTTATATCCAGAATTTTATCTAGGCCTGATAACACTCTTAGAAAGCCATATTTGTCAAAAACACTCGTAATTTCCACTATCGCATGGTTTCAAGCCTAATATCAGACAATGCCTGCATATGAAAAAATCTAAAGATGAACTAAAATGGTAAGTGCCAAAAAAACATTCCAGTTCCTCTATTAGCTTGTCATGTAAACAATTTAGAATCACACTTTTGCACTCAGACCAGTTCTATGCTAATATGTCTGCCCCATGAGGACTAATTATCAGTAACAGCGATATGAACAGCAGTGAAACCCTACAGGAGCCAGCAGCGCCATACATGACTGCAAGTTTCTGACTAAGCGGAGGGAATTGTTTCCTGCATGCTGATGATCAGGCCTAATGGAGGAGCACAGCATTGGAGTCTCAGGAAACACCAACCACAGACGTCACAGTCCACACAAGGGACCCCATATCTACCCAAAAGAGCTCACATCCAGCTTTATCAACATGGAAAGCGGTCTGCTTTTGTCAACATGTGTCTCAGTAACAAAGATGACACAGCTCTTAATAGTTTCCCATGCATCAACAAGCGAAGGAGTTCATACAACTTGAAATAATCTGATATTCTTTCCAGGGCAGATCTGTATTTAGATATATTATCTATGTATTCTAAGTTATTTTAGGGTCATATTAGAGTTAGTGATCTCAAGGTCCAATGTCATCTCATTCCCTTAATGAAACCATATGGTCTTTTACAGGCAAGAAATCATATTTTTGAATGAATGAATGAATGAATAGCAGTTGACTACATTACACACAGTGATGGTACGTCTGACTAATTCCCAGCAGTTGGTTCATTCAATCAGTTCGCTCAAAAGAGCAGGTGTGGTGACAAACAGTGTTGCCAAGTGCACTGTTTTCCTGTGGAATTGGGCTACTTTTACAATGTTGCTGTGGGTTGTTTTTGCTGTGACCATAAATAACATATTTACCCCAGGAAAGCAATTTTTACAGTGGGACCAGGGGGACCAGTAGGATTTGTGGGACCAGTGGAACCAGTGGAACCAGTGGGACCAGTGGGAGCACCCCCACCCCCCTCCCTTGAACTACATTATTATTAATGTCTGTATTAGTTAGCTTATGCACTAGATAGCATACAGATACCCAATTAGCCTGATAGCTTAGTTTAAACATGCATTTGCACTTGCCCTACATGTATCCAATCACCTTTAATGTAATTAAGTGTTATTTTATGTGTTAAATGTCCAAATATTTCAGTCGTAAAAAGAATGTAATAATAATTTATTCATTTAATAGGCTATTGTTAATTAAATAGTTTAACAAGGGACAGAAACATTCAATTTGTTTTATTATGCATATATAGTAACCTATATTTTAAATGAATGGTGTTCGTATTTACTCAGTATAATTATGAAGTGATAGCTAATAGATACATGAATTTTTTTTATTTTAGAACCTAAATTTGCATACTCATTTAGGGTAATACATCTTTTGGTAATCTTAAGTTTTAATTAAATGATACTCATTAAAACCAACTGTGGTTTGTATCTGTGTTAATAAACTATATTACCTAGAAGACGCTGTAAACATACATTTTTGTAACATTTAGAATGTTTTCAGAACACACACACATACGGAAATCCTCTGTTTTCTGTTGAAATAGTCGACGAGTTGTTGACTCAAGAACTACTGAGAGCGATTCGAATAGTTTCGAGAACGAATCGTTCTGAATCTCTTCAACCAATTCATTGAAAAGATTCGACACAAAAGAACGATTCGTTTTTCATTTCTACTGCCACATGAAAACAGGTGCGCTTCGGTCTTCAGTATTTCACACAGATATTTTTATTGTTACTAGTTATTGCGATGGCATTTCTACACACTGCAAACCCTCAATTGTAATGGAAGAAAAACGAAGCTGTCCACAGTGACATCGCGCGCGTGCTGTCTCGACGGTTAGTCACGTCGCGAGGTCTATAATAATCACCAATAACATGTACTTACTCAAAGGCGAAGAACAGAGAGCAGGTTCCAACGATGAGAAACAAGGTTAGGTAAAATACTCCTTTCTGCCGAGCCATCATTACCCGTCCATCGCAGCAGAAGGTGTTTTTCCCAGGTAATTTCTCCCATTTTCGAGTAATCTTCCGTGATATCATCACCGCCGACATGGTAGCGAATGTACAATCAGATTGTCTTTTCTCAAATTATCCTGAAAAAAAGCCCACTATATAACTAACCTGAAATTAACGAATGCTTAAAGTTGTCAGTAATAAAAAGAATGCAATCTTTGCAAGAATGCAATTCTTCCTTCACGTGTAAGATTTGTTTGTAGGATTTTTTCCCGTGCTTCCTCATGAATCGTCACCATCTGTCTGTCGCTCTTCTGTACTTAAATCCATGGTTAAAGTCCCAATCAAATGGCAAAAAGCAAAATCCTTATCCAAAAGCGGAGATTTCCCATACTGGCACAATTTAAAAGTGCTTCCGTTCGCAATTTGTACAGATTTCGAATGAAAAAGCGAAGCTGAAATGAACGTGTAAATGTTAAAAGCACATCTGGAGTGAGAGTGGACCTTGACCGACTGACATTTATGTCATTGGTTAGGCTGGTTAAAAGCGTCTATCCCGAGATTGATTATTCGTCCCTTTTCTCTTAAAAGGATGCACAATAAAATTAGGTAAAGCCTTTTGTGATCTATGCCGATTATTTGTCTAATGTGTAAGATAATTTCGTTCCTTCAATTTCGCGTCGTAGGATGCAAGCAAGCCTGGATTCTCATCGGGAGCAGGAAACACGCCTAGATTGAAATGTCTCTTCTTAAAGGGCCAGTGTCTCACTGTACAAGGAACAAAGGAATTTTGTCCCCCAATTCTAATATCCAACCTATCATTAAAGCAATCATTCAAAATAACTAACTGAAATATTGTTACTTCTGAGCCCATTAGGGGAGTGTGATTTTTTGAACAGATTCATTGTTAAAGTACATTAATTCAGATGTATTTAATTTTGTGGCCTATTACAAGTCATAATTATTGTATAGCCTACCTGTTTGATTTTTACAAGGCCTATTGATCCTTCGTAAAGAACCGTCCCCTTTAGTTACTGTTGTTTTGTCCGACAATTCATGCGCTCAGATGCCACACATCATGTTCTCACGATGTGAATAATACATCGTGGAGCAAAGAGGACACTCGACGCATCGACAGACATATGAAACGGTTTCATATTTAATATATCGTGTTTTTTTAAAAAACATTAAACAATAAATACCGTATAGTGTCTCTTTAATGTGTCGTGACAGATTGCTGAAACTCCTTCAATTGGCTCGTGAACCGACCATCTCTTCATACTAGTTCATTTGTAGCATCAAATAAACATGAATGGACATCGGAAGGAATTTTGTTTCAAGCACGGAAAGACGTGAGCACACACAATTGTTCAAGTTCACCGAAGTTAATCTACTAACTCCTCTGATTGCTTTGTCAGACAAAATGGCGGGTTCTGGGTTATGATTGGTGAGATCGCCTGTCAATCAAACTGTTTGCGAAGAGTCAATTGTTGATATACATCTAATGTCTGTATTTATTGTCCCTCGTGTGTCTATTTATTGTTTGTAAAATGGTTGATGTTAATCTAAATGCTTTCCTGCAGGAAACAGCCATTAGTTTTTCTCCCTGCCCTACAAAGAAAATAATAAAGCATATTTTGACTAATTAATAGCACATTACCTAGTGTTTCTTCTTTCTTGCTGTCTTTATTTTGGGTACCCTAAATCATGTTTTGGAGTATTCAGGAAATGACATGGCAGGTGAGAAACAAAAGATGCTTTATTCAATTGTTTATGCACCAGTGATGATCGCATGAGTAATTTATCTCTTCTGATCTCGCACAGAAAGGAAAGCCTGTGTCTTGCTTGTGTAATCTCGTAAATATGTAAAATGCTGCATATTCAACATTAAAGCTTGGCTCATAAGAGATGGAGTTCAACCAGTGTATTAGAGACAGTAGGCGGGAAATAAGAGCTATAGAAAAGATTATTTCAATAAAAAGGAAAGATGTTAATCAGCATGAAGTGAGAAAGCCTCTCTCTCTCTCTCTCTCTGTCTTTATAAAAATTGAGAGGGATTTAGAGAGACAACACAAAGAAATACAAAAACTGACCAACATTAACAAGTGCTTACTTTAGAGATTACACAAGCCCACTACTTCGAACCAAGGTATGAATAAATAAGTAAAAACGTTGTCAGAATGCATGGCTCATTTTCAATGAATGTCATTGGAGAAAGATGCTTTTTGGAGCCAGATGGTGTTGATACTAATGACATCTGCTATCAGGGGCTAACAGAGCCATGCTAACCAGCTTTGACCCTCGGCCTGGCCTCTGCTGGTGGATTCTGTAACTGCACCAACTGGTTCTTCAAAGCGTATTTCTCCATTGATGATCTTTTAAAATGAGCTTCAAAACTGATAAAGAAATGCTTGTTTATATTAGTAAAAATCGTGCTGTCATTTTGTGTCATTAGCACAAACGTTTTCCCTTTAATTTTAAGTAATCGTTCTCAATACATTAAGTATTGCATATAATTCATTTAGCAATTGGATATTTATTTGTAAATATGAAAAGTTTCTTAATCCATTATTCATAAAGTACATACGTGTAAGATATGTCAATTTAGTGCGTTTAAGTAGATAGCAAAACAATGGCATTGGCGTATTTTAAGATGTCAGTGCACGTTGCTTTCAGTTGAAACAGCTGTGAACGCGGGGGATCGTATATTAGCATAAAAGTGGTTAGCCTATATATTCTGTAAAAACTTTTAAAGCACACAAATCATTTCCGCCCTTGTCTACTTACAGGAAAACAACTTTTGTAGTTTTTATCACCGTGTTCTTCTCAGCGAGACAGCACATTTGAACAACATTTCCCACAATGCCTATCGTTCAGATTAAACATCCGCTTAAACATCCGTGTTCTAACTGAGGCAGTAGCACTGGACTGCAAGCAGCTTTCTGATCTTATTCCGTGCAAATTAATTTGATGGAGGACAGGTAAAACTGACTCCAGAACAGGTAATACATATTTTGTTGTTTTCCGGTTGTGTGTGCGGAACTGAATGTGACGGTGAATCGACTAATGAGAGCACGATCCTGCGTTCTTGAAAGGTATCAGACTAAAACCAATTAATTATTAGAATGTGTCGTTTTGGTTAAATGTTTAATGGGTTCTTGCAGTTACATGCAGTCGGTTGTTTTCAAACTTCTCGAGACTGTTTGACTAGCTTTGTGAAAATAGCCTTGTATTGTCACCAGGAACAAAACTGAAGTTATCTCAACATACAACCTCATCATATACTCATACTTAATTTAAGATTTTTGTTGTTACTGCTGAACATATGTCATGAGAGTTCTAACTGCCGTTAGTTTTGTTCTAATCATATCTTTATTTATATTTTAATCTATAACAGGGTTACATTCCAGCATGATGTCTGAGGGCAGTTCGTTTATGAAAGGCATGATCTTAGGGGGTATATTCTGCCTGGTCATGACTTACTTTGAGACCTTTAATCCAGGAATCCACTCAGAAGGTCACCTGCATCTCCACCATCACCTGAAACCTGTCAGCAAAGATGAACTACAGAAGTTATCAGAGGGTCAGATGTCTGATCTCACCCAACAGGTTCGAGTGTACTGTCTCATCATGGTCACTCCCAAGCTCCTGGTTCACTGGGCGACAGCCAACGACACTTGGAGCAAACACTGCGACAAATCTGTGTTCTACACATCCGAATCTTCCAAAGCTCTAGAGGCAGTTGACCTACAGGAGCAGGACGAGTGGGCTAGGCTGCGCAAAGCCATCAAACACGCCTTCGAGAATGCCGGAGACCTGCGCTGGTTCTTCGTGGCCCGGCCCACCACGTTCGCAATTATAGAGAACCTCAAGTATTTGGTATTGGATAAAGATTCAAGCCAGCCGTTTTACATTGGCCACACGGAAAAGTCCGGCGAGCTGGATTACGTGGAGTACGACAGCGGGATTGTGCTGAGCTACGAAGCGGTGAGGAGGCTGATGGAGATGTTCAAAGATGAGGACAAATGCCCAGAGCGAGGACATGCCTTGTGGAAGATGCCGGAAGAAAAGCAGCTCGCCACCTGTCTGAAGTACAGTGGGGTGTTCGCTGAAAATGGAGAGGATGCTCAAGGCAAAGGTCTTTTTAACAAGAAGAGCGCCAGCTCCATGATTTCCGACAGCATGGGCCAAAACCCAGCTGACGTCGTGGAGGCCTGTTGCCCTGACATGGCCATCACTTTCGGTGGCATGTCTCCCAGCCAGATGCAGGTCTTGATGTATGGCGTCTACAGACTCAGGCCATATGGACATGACTTTCATGATTCCTTGACATTTCAGCCTCCTAAAGACTCTGATAATGACTGATTGACTTTGTGGTTTCTGTATTGGAACTGTTATTGTGACACAGAACTGAAATATTGATGACAACTGGGTGCAGGGCTGAATTGTCTGTGAGAATTATCTGTGTAATAATGTGTACTTTATTTCCGATCGTGTACACTTTAGGTTGGTGCTAGTGTGTAAGTTGAGGGGTTTTCTGATAAAAGCAAAAGATTAATGGTTTGCATATTAACAGGATTTAAACTTGAGGGCCAATATTGGAACATTTAGTGCACTTGATAGTGTTATAAATTAAAATGTACTAGATTTATGGATTGGCACATATAGGGATCAGATATGTGCTGTGATGCCAAATGAAAACTCCCTGCCGTTTTATGAATGGTATTGACTTCTACAACCTCTTACAATTCAAAAGAAAATCGGTTAATTATATATGAGAAAATACAAAATATGTTATATGATCTATTTGATGATAACTATGTTTATCCAGCTGTGTTTAAATTATTCTTTACATTTATTTTATTTTCATGGGGGACTGGTAGGAATGAAAATGAAGAACCTTTTGATGATTTTTAAAATTAATTATTTTGGACGTAAAATATCAGAGAGAAAGTCTTTCTATTGCAAATGGCAAAATAAAACGTTTTAAATTGTCCTTAAAGGGTTAGTTCACCCAAAAATTCTGATGTAGAAGCTGAAAGCCTGCAGAGAAGAAACTGTTGAATAAAGTCTTTATTTTTGTTTTGTTTTTGCGCACAAGAAGTATTCTTGTCGCTTCATAACATTAATGTTGAGCCACTGTAGTCACGTTGACTATTTTAATAATGTCTTTACTACTTTTCTGGACCTTGAATGTGGTAATTATGTTTCCTTCCATGGGGATAAAAAAAAAAAAAACTTCTTGTATTTCATCAAAAATATCTTAATTTGTGTTTCGAAGATGATCGAATGTCTTACAGGTTTGGTACGACGTGAGGTTGAGTAATTATTGACAGAAATTTCATTTTTGGGTGAATTAACCTTTTGACAATATATCTGAAGTCTGTTAAATGTGGTTTAAGAGTGTAAACCAAATACGCTTGAGTTTGTGAAATTACTTTTGCATAGAAAACTCTATTTACATATCAAAATATTGTTTCTGTAATTCATATATACTTCATTACAGACTGGTTTGTGAGCTTTTTGTAATTGTTCTTCAATACTTTTTGCTTAGTAAGCATTCTCACATACTTAGCATTCTCACCTGCTTTGAGGAATAGTACAGTTTACAAATAGAGTGCTATCAGCAGTACAGAGAATAAATGAATAACACCCTTAAAACATCAAATCCTCTTCATTACGTAGACATTTGATCTTGACAACAGATTGCAACACAATTGGTAGGTTGGGATTATCTTGCTTAATAAAAAATTATGAAAATGATGTTTTGTAAACATTTATGAAAATGAAAGAAATCACGTCTTGGTTGGGTTTGATGTTAAGGGTAGTTGATCCCACTTTAAACCCCTGAATAAACATCAAATGTTTGACAGTGATGTAATGAAAATGAGATTGTTTCAAACAGCTATGGGCTGATCAGCAGTGAACATTACATTTTTTCTAGTGTTTCTATTCTTTTTTCTTTCCTCTTTTCTGCTTCGTCCTACCATTCTCTCTTGATTTCATGCTGTCATTTTCAGCCTTTTATTTTTCTTTTCTTGGTCAATCTTCTTTATTAAATCAAAATCTCTTTTTAATGTCTTCTTGTTTCACTGCACATTTTGCTCACTTTTTATCGTTTTCTGGTCTTTACTGTGGTATTTACCATGATTTTTCTTTTTTTTTTGGTGGTGGTGGTGGTGGTGTTTCTCTTTAACAAAATTATATTTTTGGCCTTTTTATTTTTTGCCTTTATTTAGACAGACGGGAAATCATGGTAGAATTTGGACCAGGAAAGGACCTTGAGCACTTGGATCTGCACTTTTTCCTGTTTTTCATCCTTTAATCCAGGGCTGTCAAACTCCCAGAGGGCCAATGTCCGGCATAGTTTTGCTCCAACCCTTATTAAATGCACCTGATCCAGCATATGTAAAGCGCTTTGAGTGCTGAGAAAAGCGCTATGTAAATGTAACTCATTATTATTATTATTCAGGAGCTGACGGTGTAATACATTTTACTTTCTTCTCGTATATCTGCATTTGACTGGTGTGAAAGAGACCAGGAGTATCAACAACACTGATTTACCCACAACTCAGCGGTTTTTTAATTGTCATACAATCGTCAGATCAATTATTAGATCTCCTGAGATGCTACTGTTTATTAAAGGCAGCTTTTACTTCCCTTGCTATTGTATTTTTTATCCACATTCGATGAAACTTCTCAGTCAAAAAAACAAAGCAGATGTCTGCACTATACAGCACTGCTATCTCATGTATTAATACCAAACACCCCAAGATCAGCAATTTTTCCAAAAGGCAAATCAATCATGGTCAGTTCTACAAACTTAACGGTACAGTACATTAAATTTACATTTATTCTAAATTTTTCCCATCTTTGGAGTCCCTTCTTTTTTATCTCTGTGAGGACTGTTGATTTAATAGTATGATTTTACAGTAGCAATTCGCTCATTTTTCTACCGCATTATATACCATTTCATGTTGCTTAGCATATATTTCAGCATTATGCTACGTTCACTCATCTTCCCCGTTCTTCAGTTGATGGAACTTGAAGCTGTCTTTTCAGTAGAAAAGTGAAACATTGTTTAAATTTTTGTCTCTAAATACATTAAACTGAATTTGATTTTCCTTTCAGATCCATCCAGATTTAAAGGCTTTCAATTCATTTCAATTATATGTGGAGATGGGGGTTTCTTCCCACTTTGGAGTAAATTTATCCAGTCAGCTTTAGTGATTTAAATTTTCATAAATATGATGTGGACGTAGAGCAACAGAGACATTTGTATAATTAAAAAGAAACATCAGCCTCTCATGGATTTTGAGTTTCATTGGCATAGATGCGTTTCCTGCCTATAGTACAAAAACACAAAACTATAAAACCATAAATAGGTCTTGAATCAAACGGCATATGATGCACAGTATATTGTGTCATGTTGATTTAGATGATGTGCAATGCATTTTTGGTCCATCAAATACCAAGATTTTGGGCCCAAGATAGTCTTGGGCAAGTGATAAGTATACATTCAAATATTTTTTAAGTAGGTTTTAAGCTGCATGACACAATTCAGCTTTGACTGTAGCAACAAACCATTTCAGTTTGGAATGACTTGAATGCGGGTTTTATTTGTGCATTAAAATGGGGTCATTTTCAAAGCTTTCAGTATGGTAGAGAGTTGAGTCCATTCATGTAAACAGTAGCAGCCTGGTGACAAGGGGTCCAAACGATTCCACCACATCCTCATGTCTGTCATTACTTATATGTCTTCATGTGCCACAGTCCATCATTCAGATAGTGAACGTTCTCGATTCCAATTCCCTTGTTTACTTTCTCTCTGTTCAATGAAGTGAGACAGGAAAGTATCATGTAGTTTTCCATAGCCAATAAACTGTAGAGTCAGGTTTAAACTGATGCAGACATATTTATGTTAATTTCATGTATTGTTTTCTTCTTTAATACATGTTGTATTTACACAGCAATCTAGAGCAGTGGTTCTCAACTGGTTTGGCCATGCATGGGACCCACATTTTCCCATGGTCCCAACCAAAAGTTTTAGTCTGAGCCAAGCAAATTTGTTTCTCAAAAATGATAGGCACACCATTAGTACCATCCCACTTTAACATCCACATGAATTCTAAGAATACCACTAACACTTTTATAGGGCAGTTGAGAGTCGGACTTGTAACCCGCAAGTTGTGGGTGTGAGTCTCAGTACCGGAAGGAAATGTAGTTTGGGGGGGAGAGAATGAACAGTGCTCTCGTCCACTCTTATTACCCACAACTGAGGCGACAAGCTGCAGCAAAAATGGATCCACACAGCTCCAGGTGTGGGTTCAATACTCACTGTTGGGTGTGTGAACTTAGATGGGTGTAATGCAGAAGAGTCAACAGCTTTCATGAATGTCTTTCAAAATAAACGTCTTGTCTCAGAAAAAAACATTTAGGCCTGGTTTCACAGACAGGGATTAGATTAAGCCAGAATTAAGCCTTAGTTCAATTAGGGTATTTAAGCAGCTTTTATAAACGTCCCTTAGGAAAAAAAAAACATTACTGGTGTCCATCTCGAGATAAAACAATAGCACTGACATATTTTAAGATGGTCAGTAAAAGCTACTTTCAGGTAAAACATGCATTTTAGTCTAGGACTAGGCTTGAGCCTTGTTTGTGAAACCGGGGGTTAGAATTAAGTTTGTTGTCGTTTCTTTGACTACACACTCCACAGCCCACTCAAAACGGTATTGTGACCCCACTTTTGGGTTGCGACCCACCGGTTGAGAAACACTGATGTAGAGGAGCTAAAAAATTTAACATTTTAGAATGTCTGTGCAGATCTTTAACACACAAAAAAAACTGCATTTTGTTTTTGTAAACATGCATGTGTGGTTCTACCTTTTAATGGGGATTCAGAATGAAAATGGATTAAAAAAACTTACATGTCATCTGCAGACATCTTCATGACTCCCACACAGAGAGCATGCTGCTTCCCTTCTGCCATTATGGCCTGAAAACAAATACTTAAGGACAACAACCTGGGCTATGCACACAACAATCAAATCAATTACATGAATAGTTCACTCAAAAATTGTTATTGTTTTTAGTAACAAACTCGAAATAAAATTAAAATATATATTAGTTGAAAAACAAAATGTTGCCTTGAAAACTACCTGAAATAAATTCAGTGTAAAGTACTAGAATTATTAAAGTTAATACTGAAAGTATAATTAATTAGGAAAAAGCTAAACAGAAATGTAAAACAATGGCTCAAAACTCATAATATAACTAAAACTTGGACAAATATACCATAAAAGTAGTCCATAAGACTTTTGACTTCTTCTGAAGTCGTACGATTCCTTTGTGATGAACAGACAAAAATATATATTTTTTTTTTTTATCAAAGGAGTCATATGGTGCTTTTTATGGAATTGGTTATTTAGGGTGAGTAAACAAGACAGCTTTTTGTTTTTAAGTGAACTATTCCTTTACAATAAATCAATAGGATTTATTCTTAAAATGCAGAAAATGTTTTAGAAACAAACAATGAATACAACAGTTGGAAAGATACAACTACTGTGTCTGTGTCAGCAGGGTAGAGTTTGGCTCCTGGTGATGTAAGGCCTGGGCACATGATATTGGCTCCACTCAGGACAAATTTGATGGCTCCTTTATCTACTTGTTGGTGTGGCAGGATGAAGGGAACTGGAGAAGAGCACGTGATTTTCAGGCATCAGTAGGACCAAATTGATTTTAAGTGCAAGTTGCGTCATCCAAGAAAATCTTTTCTGCAGAGAAAGCATCTTACTACTAAAATTAAAGCCATCTTACATTTGTGTAGGAGTCTGAGGGTGGGGTAGAAGGGCCCCTCTCTTTGTCTGAAGAAGAGCAGCTCTCCGTTTACTGTAAGAATCTCAATATGCTCATGACTGAAAACATAAACAAAATATCACAACTCTGATGTCAAATTAGTTCATCCTTAAGTACTGCATTACATAAACACTGACCCCATATATTGTGAAACTCTTACCATCTCACAATTTTGACTGGGTCCTTTTTGGGCATGATCTGGTTGAGCCAATCATCGATGTTGGGAAACTGATCTAACAGCTGATTCTTTATACCTTTAATTACAGATGTCTTCAGCTGAATACAGTTTGACACATTTTCCTTTTCATCAAATCTATGAAAACAAAAGATAAAGAATTAGCAAATATAATGTCTAATAATGAAAATGACACAAATGCAGGTCTATGTAATCTTTTTTTTTAAGTATTGTTTGTTTAAATACAGAAATTAATCTAGTATAGAGGTCAATTACCCTCAAATGTTTTATGACTGAATAACTAATCAAGTTTGGTTTCTTGAATGTCCTGCACAACTCACATCCGTGATTTAACATAAACATCCTTTTTTGCAGCTTACCATCTTCTCAAGTTATAAATGTTAGAAGTATCTTATCAAAACTTAGCGAGAAAACACATATGGATCATTATTAATGAACCATAAAAGTTAGCTGTGACAGAGCAAGTTAGCAGTGTAGCTAAACAGGTTACTATTACGGTTACAGAATTGAGGGCACATATTAAGTTACAATATCACACTAAACTTGTATACATGTGATATATATGTTTTTTTTTACCTCAACAGACATGGTAAAGCTACTGAGCTAACTAAACACTCCATTACTGTAACAATGCTAAGTTGCGTTAGCTACTATTTATAAGGTTGACAACGGCTCAAGCTTACTTTTTAAACATCCTTGCGAGTCGTAATCGGTCACTCTTGTCCTCTTGTCTAAGTGATCTTACAGGACCAAAAAAATATCAACTAAATATTCAGTGTAAGATGGTTTAATGAACTAACTACACACGCTCCCCGTTAAACGCAGGTGATTCCCGTTTCATTTACGACAGTGGTAAACAGTTTACGGCAAAGCAGCATGACAAACTATTATAATAACAGTAATTTGCCATGAAATACATGTACGACTTGATGCATGCTAGTGATATTGTTAACGATCGATTCAAAATAAAAAAAAACGGCAAATGATCACAGTGCATTAAGACAATTGTTTTGTATTATGCGTTGTATTTCTAAAATGTTATCTAATTAAATATGCACTAATTTGTATATATTTACATACAGAACAAAAATCTGAGCATTGGATGAAGCTAGGTTCAAAATTCGTTTTATTTTGTTTTGAGAGTTTTTAGAGAGGCGGGTTCTGGATATCTATTTTTATCAACCCATAAATCAGAAAATAGCCAGAAAAAAAAAAAAGATAAATGTTCACTATGTTTTTAGGAATAAAATGTCATGTAAATCAGATAAATAAGCTATATGAAATCCACATGCAGGTGTAAATAGATAAAATGTAATAAAATTAGCACATTTGAATGTGCATTTTGGATGTTTTTTTCCCGGTAGTCAAAGATGCGTTATGGACGCAAAAGAGTCCAGAGATGCTGTTCATATAATTAGAATATCATCAAAAAGTTGATTTCACTAATTTCATTCAAAAAGTGAAACTTGCATATTATATTCATTCATTAGACACAGTCTGATACATTTCAAATGTTTCTTTTAATTTTGAGGATTATAACTGACAACTAAGGAAAATCCCAAATTCAGCATCTCAAAAAATTAGAATATTACTTAAGACCAATACAGAGAAAGGACTTTTAGAAATCTTGGCCAACTGAAAAGTATGAACATGAAAAGTATGAGCATGTACAGCACTCAATACTTAGTTGGGGCTCCTTTTGCCTGAATTACTGCAGCAATGCGGCGTGGCATGGAGTCGATCAGTCTGTGGCACTGCTCAGGTGTTATGAGTTATGTTGGAAAATGAAATCTGCATCTCCATAAAATTGGTCAGCAGCAGGAAGCATGAAGTGCAATAAAACTTCCTGGTATACGCCTGCGTTGACCTTGGACCTCAGAAAACACAGTGGACCAACACCAGCAGATGATATGGCATGCCAAACCATCAGTGACTGTGGAAACTTTATACTGGACCACAAGCAATGTGGATTGTGTGCCTCTCCTCTCTTCCTCCAGACTCTGGGACCCTGATTTCCAAAGGAAATGCAAAATTTACTTTCTTCAGAGAACATAACTTTGGACCACTCAGCAGCAGTCCAGTCCTTTTTGTCTTTAGCCAGGCGAGACACTTCTGACGCTGTCTGTTGTTCAAGAGTGGCTTGACACAAGGAATGCGACAGCTGAAACCATGTCTTTTATATGCCTGTGCGTAGTGGTTCTTGAAGCTCTGACTCCAGCTGCAGGCCACTCTTTGTGAATCTCCCCCACATTTTTGAATGGGTTTTGTTTCACAATCCTCTCCAGGGTGCAGTTATCCCTATTGCCTGTACACTTTTTTTTCTACCACATCTTTTCCTTTCCTTTACCTCTCTATTAATGTGCTTGGACACAGAGCTCTGTGAGCAGCCAGCCTCTTTTGCAATGACCTTTTCGTGTCTTGCCCTCCTTGTGCAAGGTGTCAATGGCCATCTTTTGGACAACTGTCAAGTCAGCAGTCTTCCCCATGAATGTGTAGCCTGCAGAACTAGACTGAGAGACCATTTAAAGGCCTTTGCAGGTGTTCTGAGTTAATTAGCTGAATATAAATATTGAACCTTTCCACAATATTCTAATTTTCCTCGAGATACTGAATTCGGGATTTTCCTTAGTTGTCAGTTATAATCATCAAAATTAAAAGAAATAAACATTTGAAATATATCAGACTGTCTAATAAATTAATATAATATACAAGTTTCACTTTTTGAATGGAATGTGAAAAATCAACTTTTGATTATATTCTAATTATATGACCAGCACCTCTAAGTTCGATGTATTTTTAATAATAATAAAAAAAATAAAGACCGTCAATTTATGATGTCTGATGCTTCTTTGGTTCATTCATCCCGGTTATTTACAATTAAGTATTTCTCATCATTCAGTATTTTTAGGAAATATCACAATCACAGGGACAAGATCATGGAAACACATAGTTGTTTATTCTGAGGCAATAAAAACAAGCATACTTTTCCAGACACTGGACGACCGTCCACTTTAGTATGATTTCTCAAAACACCACTGCCAAAATTTCCACAGACAGATCCAGTGATGCCACACAGAGGAGCTTCTCAGTAAATAGGCCTAATTCAGAACTTAAGGGATATATAAACTTGGAAACACTAGGATGATAAAATGATGCTGCTGTGCTTGTGAGTTTCCAGAGAAAAAAAAAAATGCAGTTTCAATGTAGTCGAGTGTCAAACATCAAAGTTATGTGTAAAATGTATATACAAAATAAACAAGAGGAAGAAATGTGAGGTGTAAGAAGGGGGGGGAAGGAAGGTGTACAAGTTAGTGTTTAGCAGCGTTAACATTCCTACAAACAAAACAAGTGCTTGATTTTATCTAATCTTGGCACATACTGTGAAATTTCCAATCAGCCTCAATTGTTCTATTGATCAATAAATCACATTCACAGAACATAAATCGCTTGTGACCAATCAGCTGAACCTTTTCATTGTACAAATTTATCAAACATTGGCAACGAGAAAACCTGTTTTCAATGTTCATACACTGCTACCCAAAACAACATTGACTGAACAAATGAGTCAAATTCAGTCTAGTTCTGGTTTTCTTCGCACAGGTAATGTTGTAATATTTTCACGGGTTAACAATGAAAAAAAAAAAAAAAAAAAAGGGAAAAGGACAAACAACAGCCATGGAACTCTGAAAATAAATAACTTTTCTTTTTAACCTCAGGTTAGTCCAATTCTTAGAAGCACTGTAACAAAATTATTTTTTTGTTTTTCACTGGACATTCCATTCTGAGGGAAATAAAACACACGCTACCCTGTCAAAGCCATGAGGAGAAAACTGATTCAGTTGTTGGTCACTATGGTGAAGATGGTAACCTGAACAAAAACTGGAATAAGGGGTTCAATGTGCTAAGGGAAGTAAACAACGTCACTGAGAACATCTTCCTCCTGTCATTTCTACCATCCCCCATCTTCCCCTCTTATTCTCTCTCTAAGCCACATAGTTGTATTGATTGGGGTTCTCCTTGTCCCTTTCCATGTAGTCCCTGTCAATAAGTGACTCTATCCTCTTCTTCAGATCAGCAGGCTGCAAAAAGATGAAGCAAAATTTAGTGGCAGTGGCATATATGCTTCATACTGCAAGTACAATGAGTCTTGGGCTAATTTCCAGTTTTAGTGACATTAAGAACATTATTCATATTTTCATATTGCATAAAAACTAGAAAATCTAGAGAAGAAAATGATGATTTATCGGTCAACAATTTAAGTGCCATTTAAATGATCATGACAACTAATAATTGATTATTTCCCTTGACTGTAATTATGAGTATTTTTGCTTAATAGAAATGACATTCGCATTCATTATCTAGGCTACAAATTCCACACCAAGCTGAAAACTATGTTCCTGTAGTACTCGACTGATTTTCATACACTACTATTCAAATGTTTTGGGTAGGTAAGATTTGTTTTGTTTTTTTAAAAAACAAAACAATCAAATCAAAAATGATCAAAAACTTCATCAAAAATACAGTAAAAACCGGAATTTTGAAAAATTACAATTTAAAATAATTTTTCTATTTCAATATTTTTTGTGGTGGCAAAGCTGAATTTTCAGCACAACTTCAGTGTCATATGATCCTTCAGAAATCATTCCATGCTGATTTACATATAGTATTTTTTAAGATTATCAGTGTTGCAAACAGTTTTTGCTGCTTGTGGAAACTTTTTTTTCTTCGGGATTCTTTGATAAATACAAAGTTTAAAACAACGGCATGTTTTTGAAATAAAAATCTTTTAAAACACTAACCCCCAGTTTCACAGACAAGTTTTAACCCAGACCCAAATTTAACTGCTACTTAAATGTCCTAATTGAACTAAGGCCTAATCCTGGCTTAATATAAGCCCTGTCTGTGAAACCAGGCCTAAATCTTAACTGTCACTTTTGATCAAATGAATGGATCCTTCCTGAATATTAATTTCTTTGGGGAAAAAAAAAAAATCTTATTGACTCCAAACTTTTATACATACTTGTATAATCTTTAATGCATGCTTGCCCCTTTTTAACAACAAGAAAAAACAAACAAACAAATTTTCAAATTGACACAAAGCCATCTACATTGCACAATAAATCTCATTTGCATTGTGTATACTACTTGGTGATTGTTGCAGTATTCTTGTCGTGCCTGGCTGCTAACTCGCAGTTTATATATTAGTTGCACGCCATCCATTTACAGCCTACCTATTGCTATGTGTCATCACAAACAGAAGTGAAACTTCTTGATTAACTGTGCAAGCAAAGCATTTCTGTGACCTCACCTTGACTGGGAATTTAAGTTGGTTGTACACTTCAGACACCAGAAGATTATGGCTGAGAGTTTTTCTCATCTTCATGATTCGAACAATGGCAGCATCGATTTGGTACTGTCGGTCCTGGAATACTCTCTCTGTAGTGCTGGCTTGCTCCTCCACCTATGAGGTACAGTGAACAAGGATGAGACCAAGCGGACAATACCTTTCACACAACAGCAATCCAAATCACAGGTGTGTGGGACAGTACCGTTTCTTTCATCTGGATCTGGTTGATTTTAATCCTGAAGAGTTTATGTTTGAAGTCATCATTACATGAGAACTTGTCTCCATCTTCCACGTCTTTACTCTTTGGGATTTTGGTAAGGACACGTGCCTTCCCACAGGCCAGTGACTGCAAAGTCCGCCTCAGCTCACTGTCCTCTGCAAATGTGAGCGTATTTTTATTTATCTGAGGATCTTTTTACAAACTTTCAAATTGTTTAACAAATTTGACAGAGGCTGTGAGATTTAACTTAAGCATTAAATGAAATAGGATAAATTGCAACAAAATTTTACAAGACAAAACACAAGACAAAGTTGGTTGTCATAATTATCCATACCAATGCCTGTAGCCAGTTTAATGTCCTCTAGAGAGAACTCCTCCCCTTCATTAAACATAAGAAGAACTAGCGTCTGAAACAAAGACACCTGCAGCTCTTTTTTGCCCTGTAAAAACCAAGAAAAAAAACGTTTTCTTATAGCCAGTAATTTTTCTGAGAAGCCTTTAGAAAAGGTCATTTTCTAATAATTAAATTTGATTATATATATATTATGATCAACTACTGATTGTCTGATAAACATGCCCAATTGCTATTTTTAAAATAAAATGTGCATTACCTCTTTGAATTCTGCTTTTAAAACACAATGTCCTAACGTCGACTGCCACTGCAGTTTCCGCCCACTGTGTTTGCCAAGGTAAAACGTTTTGAAAATCTCCTGCAATTTCACCATCTGGAGAGGAAAGGTATTTATAATTAATAAATTCTTCTCTTTTTTTTTAATGTAGCTGATTAGAATTAAGCTCAGAGAACACTGTTGTGTTTAAGTAACAAAGAAAATCTGATCCAAGCTTCCCAATATTCATCAGAACAGACCTCTGGAGGCAGATGCACTTCCATGGGGACGTATGTTGGCCAATAACCCATGGTGAGGATGTTAACTGTCAGCTCGATGTTCCCGGGAATATTTTGGCACTGCATGTGCTGAGGTGCAGAATCAAAAAGAGATAGTTGTAAGATGTGACTAGACACGAAATGAGAACATAAATAAAAGAAAACAAAAATAAAATGTATTATTATTACTTGTTTGAACTGCACCATAATATCTTTTGACAGCTCCATGTCTTTAAACATTCCTTCCAGTTTACTGGTAAATGCAGCTCCACATTCTACAAGAAAAACAATTCATAATTCAGTCAGTTGAAACTCTTGTAATAATGATGGGATGGTTTAAGAATGAAACATGAAAGGAGAAAGGTAATTTACCATGCTTCAGTTTTGACAGCATTGATTTCTCTGCATCTACAGAGGCACTCTTTCCCACCAGTAACCTCTTCGCCAAGTCTTTCTTGTAGAAGGCCTCAAAAACATCTTTGCCTAAAAAAGAAAAATGAAAAAGTCTATGAAGCTTAGACAGTCATTTAATAATTGAAAACTCTCCAGGCCTTTGAAATAGAGCATTAAGTTTAAATGTATTACCGTAAATGAACCTGAATATGATCATTATCTTGTCCAACATTTTCTCGAGTTCCTCATCAGTTGCTTCTTTGTTCCCAGCACGAAGCTTTGAATCCACATATTTTGCTACAGAACACAAAATCTCAACATTAGTGAATATTAATTGGCAAGCTCTCAATCAAATAAAAACCATCAATATTTGTTTCCATCTACCTATTATGACGTGCATTTTTGGAGATCGTAAAAAAATTCTGGATGGAAAGACCAAGATACACATAAATTCTAAAAATTTGCAGGCTAGGTATGTCAATTTACATAAGTTCGCATAATCGATCGCTGTTTAAATTAACAATCAAATAATCGTTAACCAGCCTCTGAAATCCAAAGCACAACTAAGTTATCACTTAACTTAGCAACTTGCTTAACCAAAACAAAATAGGTGTCGTTTTAAAGCTTTACTTTACAAGAGCTTTTAAATTTGCGGACATATTAGAAGTGCTCGATTTTCATCACGTGAAAAAATAACTACATTACCCGTTTTACTCTGTTAGTTACTGACCTTTCAACAATATAAAACAACTATTATGTACAATATTTTTACAGACTACAACAGGCATTCAGTTAGAGACCAAACTATACCAAGAATTGTATGAAAAAGCGCCGCTGACGCACATGTAAAGACACTACATATGATGTTATGCATGCAGACTTTACGCCAGGTTTTTATTTTGTAGCTTCATGAAACATTATAGCTGGAGTGTGCTTGGATTGGTTTGATGGCTCAGATTGACAGGCTTTGATTTACAATGCGCCATAGAATTGGAGCACACAGCTGAAACAGCAATGGAAGATCTTATTACTTGTTCAATTTATGTACTTTTATTGTGGCGTTTGCACAAGTAGTTCTTATGTTTAGTAAAAGCCCTAGCTTATATTGTTTTGGACCATTGGTAAATTAATTTTCTAATTAAACAGCTAGCCTATCTAATGCATTGCATGGCTTGAAGACAATAGGTGTGTTCGACCTGAAGTGATGCTGCACAGACTGATCGGTGTACATCAGTACATTAGAGCGATTAGGGAGAATGTGGCGTAATACTTAACTACAGCGCATTCACTAATTTTTTTCCATGTGTCTGCTGCATGCGTTTTGAGCATGAGTTCAAAATTCTGCACTCCAATGATGACCTTGCTTAAAATCGACCAACAATGAGTTTTATCAAATGTATGAAAAAAAAAAAAAATGTGATTGGATAACTGAACTAAGCAGAAGACCAATTTCACTGCACAGCATCTCAAATGTTGGTTTGGTCATTCTGAAATGCCTGAACCAAAGTCTGTCATCAGAATGATTTGGTTAAATTCCCTCCAAGAGTCTCGCACGATTGCATTACCAAACACGAGGCGTCCAAACGCAAGATATCATCGCAGTGTTAATTGCGTTTTGTCTGCATGCTCTGAGATGCAAGTAAATTAAAATGTTGGGAAAAAAGAGCCAGTTGCTTCTACAATTGCAGCAACTTCCAATTGTATTACAGAATGTGATGATTTTGTTCTCTTGAGGGATGGAAATGATGCTTTATTCGCCAATGTTCAACGTGATATTCAAAATTTGCGCAAAAGTTAAATTTGCAACTTTGGATAGAAACATAACTACTGATTGGTGGGAAAACAGCAATCACTGAACTGACCTATGAGCTCTGCAGGTTTGTTCGGCCGTTTGTTGATAAAGGTCTCAAAGGCCTCCTTCATTCCATTTACAAACTTCTCATTCTTCACGAAACACACATCGATGATGTGATCGACTTTATCCTTGAAATCCAGAAGCTCCTGAACCATCGTCTTGTCTTTCTCTGGGTTGATGACAATTGTGCTTCCAAAGGCCTGATACATAAAAACATGACTTGTGAACCTGAATGTACACATAATATCCAGTGTGTTAAGCCATGGTTTTTTCAGTCATCTAGAAGTGTCCCTTGCACACCTTGATGTACTCAATCCAATGTTGCAGCAGAACCTGGACACCCCCTCTCACACGACTGAAGAGCTGATACAGCAGAGACAGATCCTGAACACGGTTCTCATCCAACAGGTTATTTAAACCTAGAGTTTGCCAAGAAAAAAAAAAACACTTATGTAAATCCCTTCTAATTTTAAACAAGAAATACAACGCAAATCATTTTCATTCTATGAGGGAGATACCTTTCTGAAGTATTGCAGTGAGGTGTTCTCCAAGCAGTTGCTTTTCCACTGTGGCAATGAGGGGTTTTCTACAGATAAACATACAATAAACAAACATTCACATATTGTTTTGCCAGCTTAAGGACTTTTATTTGTCATATTCTCAGCATATTTACTGTGTGCTCTGGTCTAAGTATGTAATGACTCTGTCTGCCTCCTCTTCCAGACGTTTGTTGACATGATGGAGATACTCTGGCACCTGAAAAAAATATTTGGGGGATTAGGGGATAAATATAATTAAAAAATAGATCAAAAAAATATAATAAATGTTTAACAACATCTTCATTTAGATCATTTTACAATAAGGGTTCCTAAAAACCAAAGCAGACAGAAAAGCACCAAAATTGGTCTGTATGACTTATTCACTGGTAATCTTCTCAAAGACTTATGGCCACAGGAGACTAGAACAAATCAAATGGAATACTTTACTTTTTTTTGTCTTTTTTGGAACTTAACAGCCCGTACTCAAGATGAACTGTCACTGTATGGAAAAGATTTATTTTTGTTTGTTCCACAGAAAACAATTAGCCTAACTAAGTAGGGGTGTAAGTCATTTTGAAACTATTACTGAGGGCGAGTACATCATTTAAAAATAATTACAAATGCAGCCTGCAGCAAAGTATCAGTTTAAAACTAACTTTGATTTAATGAGACTTAATGGGACTAACCTCTCTTTCCTGCATGAGCCTCTGGCCCTCTGCAGCATACAACCGATTCGTCTCCTCCAGAAAGCGTTGCTCAAATGAATCCTGATAAATCTGTCATAAAGAACCAAAGGCGTGATTACAACAATACTAACAGGTTTGGCCACACAATTTAAGGGCTGAATGATTTCAGGGCAAAGGTTGTACAAGATTTGCTTGTTTCACTTACCAAAATAACCCTACCCTGTTGTATTAAAGTAAACAGCAATTTTTTAAGTAAATTAATAATAAAATAACTTTCATTAATGCTTTAAAATATGGTACATTATCAAAGCAGAGTTAAAAAAACAGCATTCTGACCCATCCCTCAATTTAAGAAAATAAGTTGCTGAAGTAAGCGCATCACCATGGATATAAATGGAAACATGTTTGTTCCATACTTTGTTCATAATTCACATTTTTGCTTTTAATCACTGACTTACATCAATATGTCCCTAAAAAAAAAGTACATTAATATTCATAATGTTTTCCATCACATACACTACCGGTCAAACGTTTTTGAACGGTAAGATTTTTTAATATTTTTTAAAAGACGTCTCTTCTGCTCACCAAGGCTTCATTTATTTGATCAAAAATACAGTGATTTTTTTTATATTATTTTTACAATTTAAAAAATTCTATTTGAATATATTTTAAAATGCAATTAATTTCTGTGTAGGCAAAGCTGAATTGTCAGCATCATTACTCCAGTCAACATTGTCACATGATCCTTCAGAAATAATTCTAATATGCTGATTTGCTACTCAAGAAACATTTCTCATTATTATCAATGTTGAAAACAGTTGTGTACAATTTTTTTTCTCAATTATTCGCTAATTAGACAATTTATTATAGTAGCATTTAGCTGAAATAGATAATGTAATTTGTAATATCACTATCGTTCAAAAGTTTGGGGTCAGTAAGTTTTTTTTTTGGGAAAGTAATTACACTTTTATTCAGCAAGGATGCATTAAATTGATCAAAAGTGACAGTGAAGACATTTATAATGTCGCAAAAGCTTTATGGACTGCCCAATGTTAACATGAAATCTACGCCTGCCCATTTCCTATATTGTAATACAGTGCTACAGAGGCCCTTCATAATGCAGACGGTCACTGCCTGCTCTGCCTATAGTTAGCAATGGCCCTATAATATGCAGTGTTTAATAAACAGCTGCTATACTAAATTGTGCCGAGGTGAAATTTAGTGCAGACCCGTATCGTGGCCTCTGTACTGGGATACATACCAGTACACAGCCATTTTTTTTGTACTTTAAAAAAATTATTATTAATAGTGCGACTTTTTTTCCCCCCATTTATGCCATAAAAAATTAATTCAAGCACAAATGAGAAAGTGGTTGACCTAACCTGCAGATCAGACAGCATGCTCAGAAGACTCCTCAGGAGACTGCGGTCTACGGCCTCTCCACTCCGTTCTCTCTCAATAAGAAGCAGAATCCCATCGATTGTCTTACTCTGCACCTTCAGGTCGCTGATGATATAGAAACGAAACAACTCCAAGCCCATGTCCCTGAAGATGTAACAAGTGTATCTTTAATCATCAGACCCAGCATAGCACTGGGAGTACATAAAGACAGCAAAGGTGGCACTGCCAGCATTACAAATTCAATTTCTTTCAGCAAGAGTGGACACTTACCAGATTGATGGCAGCATTGAATTTTGTAAAACATATGTGCGATCCAAAAACAAAAATATACTCCTAATCATGATCTGCAAGAAAAGACAGACAATATTTTGTATAAAAACATTTCTGCAAACAGGTAGATAATTAAATA